>JZLH01S0445659.1:8398-22422 GCA_001188425.1 Eucidaris tribuloides
AATTCAGTGGTTTTCATTTCTTCTGTTGGGAAATGATGATTGATTGATGTAATCAAGTTGATGTTTGTCAATTTTTGTATGAATTGCCACCACATTTTTGGTCCCTCCCTTAACCCCCCCCCCCTCTCCCCGAGAATTTTCACTCTCCCTAAGATTTTACCCTGGTGGCACCCCTGGACTTTAATTTCTCTGTGCACTGTTAGTTTTACAAGGTTTTTACTTTTGCGTTTTTGCGAATGCATCCATGACCATGAACATTATATCATGCAAGTATATTAACCAGGGTTGGCAATTTCCCGGGAAATACCTGTATTTCCCACCTAGGCGGGAAATACTGGGAAATACCGGGAAATACTGGGAAATACTGGGAAATACTGGGAAATACGTGGGCAATACCTAGCCGTGTACTCTTGAAGTTGTACAAGGTCAACTAAGAAGGACATTAATGCAGTTCATTTGGGCTCTTCTTACACAAAACCATCTTGAACTGATAAATTTCAGATGAAAAGACTCTGAAAAACCTCTTTTCAATTTTGAAAATTTAATTCAGTGCTATTTCACATACTGTCCATCAGGTGTTACATTGTGGGGTGCAGCCCTCATCTTGCTGAATATACATGGTCAAAATCAACATCTGTCAATGGGGTGTGTTATTTTAAGTGTTCTAGATTTATGGAGCAATTCAGATATTTGCAAAACTGAAATGATTGAAAAAAAAATTCTAAAATAAAAGCCGGTGATTTTAGAATTTCCATACTTTTAGCATTGATTTGGCTGTGTAGAAAATTTGTCCCACCAATCACAATGAGTCCCTTGTTCCCCACCATCACTGAAGTTAGTTTTTTGTTGTATTTTTGTTGAATCACACTTACTGAATAACAATCTGTACATTTTCATGTTATAATCCTTCAAGAAATAACTTTTTTTATAGTATTTCCCAGTATTTCCTATTTTTGTCAAAAATAGCAAAGCGGTATTTACCGGTAAATACCGGTATTTACCGGCCAAACCTGCATATTTAAAGGTATTGGGCTAACATTTACCACAGGATTGAAAAAATCTGAGCTACATAATTCCCCATGCTACCATTTCTTTTATAAGGTCTAAAAATACGCCCTGAAAAAAAAATTGTATTCTAAAATGATCATTTAGGTTTTAAAAAAGTGAAATATCGTAAGTTCATCATCGGGTTCACCTCCCATTTTCTCCCAAGACTTACTGGGTGTACACCTAGGCTATTTAAACTCGCCACGAGTTTGCAATTGATTTATTCATGCATTAACTTGCATGTGCAATGCCAACTTTCCAAACTTTTGTAGTTCTAGGGGTGTTTATTTGTCCATATGAGCACTACTATATAGTCAGATATCAAAATTCTGACATCGTTTTTAATTGAAAAGCTCCACAATGTTAGCTATCACTTTAACATATCTTTAAATATCCAATTTCAAAGTCATATCTGTATTAATCCACCCATTGGCTACGGGAACTGGATGTGTCATATACTAACTTTATTCAAGTTGGAGGCAACGGGCCAACTTTCCATTTTCAAGAGTTCTTTGGAAAAACATTGTCCTTACATTTACCAAATTTCTAAATTCACTGATCAGTAATTCAACCATATGTGAAATTGTTGGTCTGGTCTGAATACGCAGACGACTTTGTGTGCAAAAATTATGGAGTGTGCAGTAAAGAATGCCCTCACATGATGGAATAACTTTTCCAAGTCATGTGTTTATGTGGAATTCAAAGTCTTAGATATATTGGCTCTCTTACCTACAGCGATTGCAGATATAAGTGTGTATTATTACTCTGAAAGTCAAGGTCTACAACTTGATTGCAACATTGAGAGTAGTAGTAGTAGTAATCCAGGTTTTAAATCCGGTTTAGTCCCCAAGCTACGGGGGTGGCCGGATTCACCTCCCACTCACAGAAATCACCTTCACCCCCTCCCTCCACTTTACTCTATTCGGCGCATCCTCCTCCCTCAACCCAATCCTCCTACTCTCCTCCACCACCTGCTTCTGCCATGTCTTCTTCACCAATCACAATGAGTGATCACATCTCCTAATTCTAGGAATAACAGCAATGCTCCGTGGTTGCTTTGGTATGATCTCTAGTACATATTACACTATCTTCAGGATTTAAAATGGTATAGACTTCAAACCAACTTCATCTTTTGTCACCAGAATCATGTGATAACATGTGCCTTACAGTATATACATTTAAAAGAAAAAAACTTTTCGCTATCTGTATTTCTTAAATCATGTTGAAGTTTACATATCTGTGATGCAGTCTTCCTATATCATCAATTTCTTATTAAGGGTAAAATAAATATGCTTTAGAGATTGAAATAAGGCATTAGAGCAAAATATGGATTGCTTAATGCATTAATTAATTAAGCGATATGTTAAAATTTTACTGTTTCATTCAGTAAGGGTTTAGTGCCACGCTGAAACACTACAAATTGTTGGCAAATAGTTGTTTTGAAATCCCGTTGAAAAGTGAATTCCTTAACTCACATGGGCAATTCCGCGAAAAATGTTACCCGGGCTCAAAATCATGAAATCTGTAATAATTCAAAATATATATGTGCTACAGTGATAGATTTAGTATCACACAATAGAACTCATCAAACTCTTTAATTTGAGGGGTATTTGAATACATTTGAAGTATATTTAGACATACTTTTCTTCAAAAAGCCAATTTTCTTGGAAAATTTTCTTATCAGTTTTGCAAAACACACAATCTTTGAGTCTCATAATTTCACATTCAACAGCACTTCAGAATTAATTTATAGTAGTTTTTAGTTGAGAAAGGACCCAAAATGACTAATATTAGCTTTATATTAGTTATCAAATGATTTTAAGTATAAATATGAGGACCTAAAAAAGTGGTCCGAGGTGTAATGTCCGTAACGTTAAAAATGTAATGTCCGTAATGCAACATTTTTGGTCCTGTATGGGATATACTGAATCTGTTGTACCTAGTTGTCATCCTACAACTTAAACAGTTCTTCAGCACCCATTTCAGAAGAAAATTGGCTTCACTTCATGCTTAAGCTCACAAAATTTTTGACAAATGGCGTTGATAGGTGAAAAGTCTTGTCCAAAAAATGTAATGTCCGTAACGGCGAGCATTATGTGGGATAACTTCCAAATGATAAACAGAAACGAATTCAAATTTAAACTGTTAACACTTCAGGGTGACCTGTGTGAGATTACTACCGAAAGGTTCAGAATGATAATGATGATTTCTAGAAATAAGCCCCCAAAGTTGCAAAAAAGTGTCTGAATGTAATGTCCGTAACGCTGGAATTGCCCACATGCCATTATTTTTCTCTTATTTCAGGTGGTAAGCTGGCTGCCCTGGAAGAATTCAAAGTACAGAAGGAAGATCTGAAAAAGAAGTTTGAACAGATGGAGGAAGAGCTTCAAACCCAGGAGACCGAACACAAAGATGAAATCTACAAACTGGAAAAGAAACAAGTTGTAGATAAAGACAGGTTAGATCAAGTTAATTTTATGTCCTACTTTTTGTGGGGTAGGGGTGGGGGAATGGAATTGTCAAATTACTTCATAGTGGATGTCTGTGAGTAATTGGGTTGCACTTTGCACTGCAAGTTGTATCCATAATCTATTCATTCGAAAAAAAATGATCATGACAACAAGTATGGCAAAGAAGCATAATGAAATATGTTTTCTAGTAATTGCATGAGAAGTTAAAGGGTAATGGGAGCACTTAGATATGCCTCGAGAACCAAATGAGTTGACACATATATACAAGTACCATTAACTAGAGTGTTTATCTGGGCTGGAAGGATTTGTTTACTTTGGGAGAAGCAAGCATGAATATACTACTACTAAATTAAAGTATGACCCTGACAGAAATCAACCCATGCATAGCTTTATATCAAATGTGCCTATCACAGCAAATACTAATGGTGATTGTTTAAACAAGTGTAAACATTTAACCTATTTTTTTTTTCAGCAGAAACCTTGAATAGCGAACTTGAATGTAGAATAGTTTTATCTCAAATGAAGACTGCTTCAAATCAGGTTTATTTCCCTTTAAGGGTACACATTGTGTGACCAAAATTCAGATGTGTGATGTTTACTTTGAGTTTGTGTTTACTACCTTTAGTTTGTTTTCTGTGACAGGAGCAATAATGCTGTATTGCAGAATAATATCAATATCATCAAGTCAGTTGTGATTTCAACCTCATCTCTAATTGCCCTACTTTATTTTTGGATTGTTTGCACGTGATAAATGTCACTGGTACTCCAGGTGAATTTAACAAATGTTCCTGAGAGTTATCCAGATATTTTGATTAATTTGTATGGCATTAAGGTTTGAATCGTGCTTAGTATCTTAGTTTGTTCTCTGTGAAAGTAACACTTTCCATATATTGGAAAGAAACACCAAGATAGTTCTGATTTCAAAGGTAAATGATATGATTGGGGGTAGTCCTCAACTTGGGGTAAAATTATTGTAGAATCAAGTACTATGCAAGGATTCTGCTGTGAAAATTTTGTATTCAAAAGTTGATTCATTTAAAAAAAAATACCATCATTATGCCTTGTGACGGACAAATTTGTTGTGTAGCTTTCTGGGATTAATTTTTCTTGGGGCACAAGAGAAATTCAGTGCTGGTATGTTCACGCTTGATGCTCCATGAGTAAACGAATTCAAGACAAATTTTTCCTGCCAGGAGATACACCCCAGCTACTGCATAGACTGGTATATCTTTCAAGCAGTTTGGTTTTAGAGGCATTTTGAAAAAATTTCTCCCAATCATGTCACTGCCATTTAATTATATCTCTTCGTATCATATCATGTTCTGAGATTATTCACATTATCCTAATTTGGTATATTCCCAGATTAAAACGAGAAATGGTCCTGAGGGTGAACCAGGTGGCCGCCGAGTTCCGCAAGGTCTCCAACAAGCAGATGGCCGACACGACCAAGCGCACGATCCGCGAGAACGTCAGCATCCACGCCCAGCTGGCCAAGATGTCGGACAAGACGATGGAGCTGATCGAGGAGAACGAGGAGATGAGGGCCAAGGAGAAGAAGCAGAGACAGCAGCTGGAGATGCTGGAGACCAACGAGAAAGAACTTGCCAAGAAAAACCACAGTAATCAAAAGGTAGGTTGGGTTTGAGTTGGGTTGGGTTTGGTTGGGTTGTGTCGGGTTGGCGTGAGTTGGTCAGACTGGGTTGGGCTGGGGTGGGTTAGAGTATTGTTGGGTTTAGTTGGGTTGGGTTGGGTTGGGTTGGGTTGGGTGGAGTTGGGTTGGGCTGGGTTGGGTTGGGTGAGTTGGGGTGGGTTAGGTTAGGTTAGGTCAGGATATGTTGGGTTGGGTTGAGTTGAGTTGGGTGGAGTTGGGTTGGATTGGATTGGTATGGGTTGGGTTGAGTTGGGTTGGGTTGGGTTTGGTTGAGGTGGGTGTGTTGGGGCTGGATTGGATTGGTATGGGTTGGGTTGAGTTGGGTTGGGTTGGGTTTGGTTGAGGTGGGTGTGTTGGGGCGGGTTGGATTGGGTTGGGATGGGTTGCATTGGGTTGTGGTGAGTTGGGATGACTTTGGTTAAGTTGGATTAGGTTATGTTGTGTTGGATTTGGTTTGGTTGAGTTGGGTTGTGTTGGGTTAGGTTAGGTTGGGTTATGTTGGGTTGGGTTGGGATGTGTTGTGTTGGGTTGGGATGTGTTAGATTAGGTTAGATTGGGTTGAGTTGGATTGGTTTGAGTTGGGTTAGGTGAAGTTGGGTTGGGTTGGGTTTAGTTTTGTACTATTGGGTTGGGTTGCATTGGATTGTGTTGGGTTGGGATGAGTTTGGTTTGATTGGATTGGGTTGGGATGAGTTTGGTTTGATTGGATTGGGTTGAGTTGTGTTGAATTGGGTTGGGATGAGTTTGGTTTGATTGGATTGGGTTGAGTTGTGTTGAATTGGGTTGGGCTGGGTTGTGTTGGGTTAGGTTGGGTTTGGGTGGTGTGGATTGGGTTGGGTTGGGTCATGTTGGGTTGGATTATGATTGGGTAGGTTGTTTTGTGTTGTGTTATGCTGTGTTGGGTTAGGGTAGCTTGATTGGGTTGGGTTAGGTTAAATTAAGTTGGAATGGATTGGATTGTGTTGGGTTAAGATGGGCTGGATTGGGTTGGGTTGGGTTGGGTTGTGTTAAGTTGGGTTGGGTTGTGTTAAGTTGGGTTGGGTTGGGATGGACTGGGTTAGGTTAAGTTGGATTTGAAGTTAACTTCAAATTTTCTTGCCAGATTATGGTTAGTCAGAGACCAATGAAGTGATGCCATGTAAGTTTTTGGTGATATATTAACTCTGAAAAGAACTCAAATGTTTCATCTTAAGCTCCCGATAACGTCTTGAGAAATCAAGTCAAAACATTGACTGAGATTTTTCAGAGCTACCACACTGTAGATACACATGCGCGCACACACACAAACAAACACGGTGTAATTACGTCAAGCTTCCACTAATAGTGCTCTCCACTATGCAGTAGAAAAGGTGTTAAGAGCTTAATTAGAAGTAGGTTATAACCTGGCACCTCTAAATGGTGCATCCTGCTTTTTCAAAGGTCATCCGGATGTTGACGGAGAAGGCCAAGCAGCAGGAGGACCTGATCGCCGACCTGGAGGAGAGGGAGAAGGAGTACCTGGAGATGGAGGGGGAGCTGCACCTCCTGAGGCAGCAGGCCGACAACTCCCGGGAGGAGCTACAGAAGCTGGGGCGGGAGGCCGACCAGAAGGGGGAGACCATCGAGATGATGGAGCAGGAGAAGAAGGAGATGGTGGAGATCAAGATGAAGCTGGAGCGGATCCTGGCAGAGGCCGCGTACTCCCTGCACAGGATACTCATGGTAAATGATAGGAGTCAAAGCTGCATGAAAATTTGGGCAACTTCTTCCAAACAATGAAAATAAGATAGCAGTTAGCAATTTAAGAAAATAAAGAATAAGGTTTTGTGTTCAGTCATATTTTGATTTTGAAATAAAAATTTTGTTCTTTTTTCACAAACTTACTCAAATTCTTTACTGATATTGCCATCTCTTTTGCCCAAATTTTCAGTTTTGATAAATTTTGGGGCGGGGAACAGTGCCCCCCCCCCCATCCCATATGCCTATGAACAAAATTGTCTATTTGTCAAGAAGTAAAGCAAGTGACTCTTTCGTCACTTTCGACAAATTATTCCTTCATTCCTACTTCTCTCCAATCAATCTTTCAGAGCAAACCTGGGGAGGGTGAGGAGCACGCCCCCCTCACGGAGGAGGAGGTGGAGCAGAGAGACAACATGCTGGAACATCTCTTGGTGATCCTGAACAGTGCAGCAGCTATAGGCGTGGGCCCCTCCCCCACCTCCTTCATACCCCCGGAGGAGGTGATGTACAGAACCAAGAGCAGAGATTCCTCCTACCCGGGATCCAGCAGGGGTCTCAAACGAGGGTGAGCAGCCAAAATGTTGGAATGTTTTCAGAGAAATTTTAAGGAATCAGATTTAGTTTTCTTGAAGGGCAGTGACATGATTGAGAGAAATTAAAAATGCCTCTTGAACCAAACTGGTTGAAAGGTATACTGCTCTATACACCAGCTGGAGTGAATCATGCCTTATACCTTTAAAGGCAAGGTGTCTCTTTTACATACCTAAAACTTAACATTGTATAAATACACTGGTGTATAAAAGAAAATACAATTTAAGAACCTGTAGCTGGTAACTCAGTTTGAGTGAAATTATACTGACACGTAGTTTTGAATTTATCAAGGTATCGTAGAGATAAAAATTCTACTCGTCTGCTCATCTTCTTTCACACCTTTACAGTGCACATGTGTTCATCAGGTGTGACATGTGAAATTTATTTACAATTCACAATTGTGTACCTGTAGGCATTCATGAACGTGACAAATTTTATGCATACGTCTCATGCAGATTACTGTAAAACCAGAAATGTTCGCGAGCGTTTAACTTTCGCGAATTTCGCGAGGAGCCAAGATTCGCGAAAGTAAAATGCACGCGAAAGATTGTGTATACACAACTTTTTTTATAATGCCAATACAAATACAAGTCAAATGACTCAAGATAATGGTGCGCGGTCACTTACGATGGTCGCAGTGCACTTCTACATCTGATAAAATGGAGTTTCAGAGGCATTAAAACAAATATTTTCTATAAATCGTTGTGATAATTTATTAATAAAACACCCAAATGCTTTTTCCTAGCAAATTTCGTTATATTTTTATTTTTTTCATGGTCAGTGATTCGCGAAAGTTTCATGCACGCGAAACGGCCGTCGGCTCCTATTCGCGAAAGTTTCATGTCGCGAAAGTATAGTGTTTTACAGTATTATTTATAGACCAACATGATAAGTGAAGTAATACTGCTGAACTGGCTCAGTTCAGTCAGTTTCATAGGGTCTAACTCACAGCATGGTGGTAAATTATTTATTTATTTATTTATTTATTTATTTTTATTTTATTTATTTATTTATTTATTTATTTATTTATTTATTCATTTATTTATTTATCACCACTGCACCCTTTATCTCTAAATTAGTATACTTATATGATTTTGAGGGAGAGAAATTATTCAATTTTGCTTTATACCATAGCATTATAAAATGTATAGATATTTAATTTTTACTTTTAGCAGTATTTACTTATTTGAAATATTCAGTGCTACTCACATACTTATACTTATTTGAAATATTCAGTGCTACTCATATACTTATATGATTTTTATTTTAATGTATTATTTTGTAAATGTTTACTTGCACAATATTTGTAAATCATACATAATTCAGCTCTTGGCTGCCATGTTTGATTTTAAATAAAACCTTTATTGAATGGAATTGAATTGAATTGAAAAGAGACCTCCATGATTACAGGTACTTTTTCGTGCAATTTTCAAATTCTAGGTGATTACTGATCTTCTGACTCCACAGACACGTCCTTCATAAATAGCCTTAGGGCTTGAGTGATCTTTTGTTATTGCATGAGCGCAAAATGATTCTCTGCCTTTTAATCAGATATTTAACAAATTAAATCAATTTTCTTTCAACTCAAACATTGCCTTCATAAATGGGAAAAGGGATTGATTTTATAGAATTTAAATCAATCCATCATTTAAAATGATTGCCCCTTCAGTGTTTCTGTGGTAAAAGTGTTATGCAATAGAACCCGTAGAGAGGATATAGAGTACTGGTTGATGATGGAAAATTTTCCATCAAAATTCCACATTTCATTGGTTTCCAGGGGAAAGTATATTACATTTGCATTATAATGTGGGACCAATTCACTTCAAATGTAATAAATAGTTGTAGGATATGCAGTTTCAACAGGTGAAGTTTCCACCTAAGTACCCCTCAGGCCTCAGTTGCAATATCAACAATTAACATTGCCCACATATCAATTTCTGTGTTAGTACTTTGTCATCAGTGGGGATTTATGTAGAGGATTTGTCAAAAACAAAGTGTTCTGTTGTTTTCAACTACACTCTCCTGTACTGTAGTGATATTTTCAGAATACCATCTGTTCACAGGTTTGAAATCGGTTGATATTAAAAGTATGTTGTTCTGCAAGCGCTCAATCTTATCTTTACTACAGCTAAAAAAAATCTGCATTTCATAACAACTATATACTCCCACATTGTTCATCCACCAGGTTTACCCCGCTGTCACCCATTGCCAAGGGCGTGGCCACCTTACCCCACTATAAGATGGGTGACCTGGGGCTGGTGCCCCGCCCCAAGCCATCCACCTTCCCTACAGAGAAAACCCGACAGCTCTCGGCCAGCAGTCGCCTCAACAGACTCCAGGGGGTCAAATCGAGGTCGGTCGGCATCCAGACCACCAGTGCACCAAAGGTAAGACAAAAACCTCTCACTATTTATCAAATTGATGTGGCTGATTCAGATGAAACCCTAAGAAAACCCCTGGCAGTTTGAATTCCAAGTGGAACAAGAACAAAAAGCTATCACTGCACACACACAGTATTGAAACAAAATAATGGCAATAATATTTCAAAAAAGAGTGTTGTTTACATTTAATATCTGCATTACTGATTAGATCATTACATTTCTATGCATTTGTTGCAAGAGGAAAGGGACCTGACAATAGGTTGACGATAAAATACAGCACAACATGAAGTTTTATGGATGCCTTGTAATTCAGGCAACATTACTCTCAAGCTGAATGGTAACGAAATGGATCCAAAAAAAAAAAACGTATTGGTTTGGGATTTGCAGGGAATAATTTTGCAGCGGCATTTGAAATTTTGATTTTTGACCACTTTGATGAATTTGATTTAACAATAAATCACTTCAGGAGTGTTGATTGAGATGGGAATCCAAGATAATGGGCATCTTTTAACAAAGGTATGCCACCAACAAACAGATATTATGCACAGTTGCAAAAGTGGTATCATATGCCAGAATATTTGGTCATATAAAACCAGGAGCGGCACATGGGTAAATCGTTGGGGGGGGGGGGGTGGGATAGGAAACTGTGCGCCAAACCACGGTAAAAGCCAATGCAACAAGCAAAGAAAAGTCGCCGGCGAAACTACATCCAGGGCCAAATAATCAAATTAATTGCGATGGCTGCTCTTCCATGTTCTAAGGCAGGAGATCTTTGTGGGAGGGAATGGGGGGCGGGGGCGGCGAAATTCTTAGCAAAAGAAAATCATAAGGGGGTGGCCTCCCTTTGCTCACCCCTCCCCTGGCTTGCCGGTAGAAAGGCCTGCACAATGTTCCTGGCAGAAGCGGCCTTTGGCCTTAAAGGTAAATGACATGATTGGGGGTAGTCCTCAACTTTGGCTGAAACTACTCTAGAATCAAGTAAACTAGGCAAGGAGTCTCCTGTGAAAATCTTGTAGTCAAACCTTGACTCATTCTAAAATTACTAATGTCAATATCCCTCGTGGCAGGCACACCTGCTGTGTGGCTCTCTATGGGTCCTATTTTTATCGTGCCCCGATAAAAATAAAATAAATAAAATACTGGTATGTTTATGCTTGATTCTCCTTAAGTACACAAATTAGAGACAAATCCTTCCAGCTGGGAGATCCACTCCAGCTGGTGTATAGTTGGCATATATTTCAACTCATTTGGTTCTTGAGGCATTTTCAAGTGTTCCCAATCATGTCACTAACCTTTAACATTAAATTGTTTCTAACCGGAAAAACCAATGGCCCTTTTCACGTGAAATCAAAGTAGTGTGATATTTTTAGATCCTTCTGTCAGCCTGTAAAATGCAAATATCAAATAAGGCAATATTTCTCAAATTAGAGAAAATTTACTGTTAGGGCCCTTCTGCCAGGAACATATTCCAGGGTCCTTCTTCCAGACAACAGATGAATGATTGGCTGTTATTGTAATCAAAGTGGTATTTTGCTGAGTCATAATTCTGTTGTGCCTTGTTTGGAGAAGAGTCCTTGGTTTTAACCAGCAGGAAATAAACAAACCTTTTATTTTGAAGGTCATAAATTTTACAGGAAATCACAAGGCTGCACATTTGATCACACTCTTATTATTGAAGTGATAAACATTTGATATCGTAACGTATCGTAACGTAAAGTATAGTCGTCGCATAAATCAGGGAAACTCAGTTTATTGTGATACGATTCATGGATACATTTTTTTCCATGAAAAATCTGAAAATTTCACTTGGGATGGCAGAAAATACTTGATGGTTTTACTGACTTCTTACTTTCTAACATAACTTCTAACTGCAAACTTTAGACATGAAATAAATACCTCCTGTTGATAACAAATTTACCATTCTAGGATGCTATGCTATATATTTTCCCTAAATTGTTCAATAATGAAGAACATGGGATCAGATTTATGATACTTTCTTCGTTCAACTCTTTTTGGATTTTTTTTTCTCAAAGATTTAGACTAGTGTTTGATTCAGTTGGTGATAGTCACTTCTCTATCATTGTCACACAATGCCCTATTCACTGTGTAAACACGAGTGTACTGATGATCAGTGTTTCAGTCAAGTCCACAAGTCTGAGTCCAAATACCCAATTAAATAAAAGCTTGCCATTGTTAGCTCAATTTTTATTTTTTTTAAATTGGGAACAATTGCTACCATGATGCAGGAAGTCCACTAAAATTGGACTTGATCTTGTTTAAAGTTTTTACAATGCTGATTAGAAGTGAATATAAGTGGTATATATGAGTCTAAAAAGCTTGAGCGCAAGGGTGGTGCAAGGGGGCAGTGGGGGTGCCCCCCCCCAACGAAATTTAGAAAATATAGAAAAATGCATGTCCAAAAATGCATGTGCAAGACTTGTATACTGTCAATCAAAATTTACTTCAACTGCACCTCTTCTTAGAGAACTCCACTGGTTGCCAATACGTCAAAGAATCTCCTTCAAAATTTTGTTAATTGTGTATAAATCATTATGTGGCCATGCTCCTAGATACATTACAGAACTGCTTCAACTGGAAGTCCAGTCTCACAGTCATAGCCTGCGCAGTTCCACAGATACATAGTTATTTCAAATTCCCCATGGCAAAACCAAAATCACTCTCGGGGACCGTGCATTTGTCATTGCCACCCCAAAACTGTGGAATAGTTTGCCCATTGAAATTCGTAGCTCACCCTCCCTAAATGTCTTCAAATGTAAGTTAAAATCATATTTGTTCTGTTAATAAATATATGTATTTGAGTAGAATTAAGTAGACAGGAGTTCAGAAACAGCGCAGCTGAATATATACACATAGTAGCTGCACTATTATACAAATAATGACTGTGTAGAGGTCGTTGCATCAAATTACCAGCCCGAGGTTGTCTTGAAAAGGATTATTTTTCCGGAGACGAAGTCGAGGGAAACATGATCCTTTGCTAGACAAACGAGGGCTGGTAATTTGATGCAACGACCGATCATCACAGTCATTATTTGTTTTATTTAACGTTACGAAACTTAATGAAATTTTAAAGATGAAAAGTTTGTTTTCGTTGACTGATTATTGCTCATTTCGCCGGGTCATTTCGCTGTTGGCGCGTGCGTCTGCTGGTTATTGGCATGCGCGCCATCGATGCGACGCGACGCGTGCGAAGCGTAGAAAATGTCAATAACCTAACAGCGTGCGCGCGTAAATGGAAGTTCGGCGCGCGGGGCGGCAATGCATCAAATTTAGGAAGAAGTAAACACCCTGCGAACGCGTAAACGGTTGCGGATTCTGCACGTAAGCCCTATTTTTTTCGTGTTAATTGGGACTTTAGAGATACGCACGCCTGTGTAACGACCGGTCGTTACACTCCTCGCGGGCGGTGCTCAAAATAGAAAATGTCATGTGACAGGCATTGAACCAATCAGGAATACAGACAAACTTAACCAGTTGAATAAATAAATTTATGTTTATTATTTATTTGAAACCATGGGTTCTCACTGTCCCTGAGAGTTTACCCTGTAGCCACCCCTGGATGAGAGAATACATAGCGTGTGGATTTTTGTACAGTCCTTGAGTAATATAAGCTAACCAAGTTTTGACAAAGTATCGTCAGTTGTCCGACAGAAGGTCTCTAGCACATGTTCCCGGAAGAAGGGCCTTAACAGTAAAATTTTTCTAATTTTAGAAATGTTGCCTTATTTGATATTTACCCCTAACAGACTGACGGATGGATCTAAAAATATCATACTACTTTAATTCATGTGAAAAGAGCCAGTGGTTTTCAAGTTATAGACAATTTAGTGTTCAGCCCCTTCTGCTGGGAACATATGCTAAGGCACTTCTGCCGGACAACCAACGATATAAAAAATGCTAAGGCACTTCTGCCGGACAACCAACAATATATCTCCAGTTACTTTGAGCTTCCAGATCAGCTCTATGTTTGCAAATACACACTAGATCCTTCTATTGTTGCTTTTACATCTTTCTTTAACTAGACTGTCTTCTACGCCGACCAACTTCTCGGTCCGGAACCGTCGGCCGCCAAATCAGCGCTCGTACAGGAACTGGCCATCACCCATAAACAGCGCCCTCTGGCACCAGTCATGGCACCGGGAAAAG
>JZLH01S0445725.1:1856-35193 GCA_001188425.1 Eucidaris tribuloides
ATCTGGTTCAATTCATTGATCTGTTTAAAAGATATGCGTAATTATAAAAGCAGGAATTCGACGTTTTTATAATTAATGTACACAGGTCTATGGAGAAGATTTCACGCGCGCGCGAGGGTAGGCAGACTCGCAAAATGCAACACACTTATTGATATGGCTTCTTTCTCTCTCTCTCTTTCTTTCTCTCTCTTTGTTGGTAAAAAGACAAAACGACTCGGTCTCGCAGTTTTAACAAATTCTGTCTTTTATTCAAAGATAAGGCCATTGTCTAAGTCTGATATTTTGTTTCCATTGACTGTGTTGTGCCATTTAAATATCAGTGGATTATGGTCCATTTTTGCAATTTTTACTTTTGCACCTTGGGGATAAAAACGCATGTGATCACTCATGCAAAAAAATTATCTTCAAATTAGCCTCACAGGCTGAAAGAGAATTAAATTGCCTTTAATTTGATATATAAATCATTGATTTTTATTAAAGTTATATATTACAAATGTTAGCTTGAAATAGTGTTTACTTTCTTTTTTTGCTGAGTGTATTTCAACTCATATGGTTCTTGAGGCATTCAGCATTAGCTGAAGAATATTTTGTCCTATATTACTCACACAGAGTTTATCTTTCCCAAACCTTTTTTGGTAAATTCCATAAACGTCACAAGGAATTTCATAAAGCAAAGGAAATTTGAAGTCTGATAACGGAAAGTACCAAGACTTTCCCAAGCTTTGTGAAGTTTATTGTCAAGAAATTGGCAAAAACACAAACCTCAAGCACGTCAGATTTCAATAAGTACGTTTTTAACAATGATTATCAGATCTATGATAAAATCACAGACTGACTGGCATCGAGAACAAATGCTCAGGCGCGCATGCCACAAGTGATATGAATACATATGAGAAATATGGATATAAGCCTGGAAACAAGAACTCCCATTTCATATTCTGTTTGGTCTGATAAGACTGACAGCATATCTGTATCATCCTGTTGATGAATTTGATAACTTTCTGTCAATGTTTTGAAAGAAAACCATCTGTGTAAAGGTGTCAGGAGTACTTAGACCACATCCACTCCAGTTGATATATAACACAATTCAGGAATTTGATATGTAGAGAGGAAATAAATGAAGCTAGAATTATAGGACAAAGAAGTCACTGACCTCTAGAGAGGTAATTCATTGTTGTGGGATCATTCTTTTGTTTTGATTCTAACAGCAATGTGAGAACAATCAACAAAACAGTAACAACATGTAAGGTCTACATGAAGTTCCTTAACCGTTCAAGAATCACCGTTGGTGAATACAACAGAATGATGACAAGGCATCCTATAATGATAGGTCACATGAATAAAACAAAATAAGTTTAAATTTTCAATATTCATAAATTATCACTTTATTGTGTTTTAGGCCATACAACTATTGCAATATATTTTCTGGTACAAAACTTCGTTTTACTCAGACTGAAGTTAATGTCACACATTTGAAGCAGAAATTGTTATGGTAGTCCAAGCTATTAGTGACAAAATAGTAAGAGTCATAAGATTGACCAACAACCAAAGCCAGTTGCTGTTTAAGTCTGTCAATATTTCATTAAAATCAACACATTTTTGCTAGAGCTCTCTTTGGGTAGGCATGCATGTACTTCAATTCAATTCTTTTTGCTTCACACTCATACATCACATAAAAATTCAAAAGGAATTTGTTTCAATGATAACATGGAGGTAGAAAGATACTGAGAGGGTAAACAGCTAGGCTGTACTGACCATACTGGACTCTATCCCTCATAGCAGGTGGACTTGATTTTTACCACATTGGAACAATTTGTGGTGCCAGGGGTTATGAATAAAGATCAAAATTTGTTCAAATCCTAAATAATCCTGCAATAAAATACTCTCTAGCCACAACCACTCCCATGCACTTCACACACTCTCCCAGTGATAAAGTCTGATCATAACTTTTGTGATCAAGTTTTTATCCCAGGGTTGGTGTGAGGTGACGTATCAACCCCCAGCAGTTCATAACACAGAAATGACCCCTGCTTGATACACGGCCAAATAATTAGTAAAACCTCAGTGCTTCCTGTCTAGTAATGAATACGACTGACACTGAAGATTCTTAACAAACCTGGGTAAACACCCTGGTGTAGAGACAGTTAACTAGTCTAGACGTATGAGTAAAAGGTGGTCTTCCACTTTTATCTTGGAAGCTATTTATTACTGTCCTTGACACCAAAAATCAAACTCATTCAAGAATTCAGGACAATTGTATGATTTGCATTGTTTGTATGATGAACCATGATTGTAATCAAGATGTGATGGGAGTCAGAACTTCCTTTCCCAGCAGTTATTGCTTGCTACCAGCATTCAAGTTACCTTGGACTAGTTTACTATACAGATACTGTGGAACAGCTCATGACATGAACTTCTGGGGCTAGTGAGACAGCAGACATAACTTTATTTTCCCAAACAGGTCATATCAACAGATTGCAGAAAACAAACAAGGTAATTTGTTTCTGTTTTTATATATATGAACATTATGTTCACACTGAAATTTCTTCAAAGAGTCAAACTGTTTGCAGGATCCAAATACACCTGACTTTGTTATCAATTGTTTAGGGTACAAGAGAAATGATTAATATTACATCTTGGATTTGCAATGTGTTTTCTACTCTATGTGTATCCTCGCACTTCTAGGTTCACAAATAATGATGTACTGTACAGACCAATTCAGTTTCAGAACACTGGAATTTATATGGGGGGCTTCCAAAACAAGAAGAAAAGACAATTCAAAGGGTTATGTAATGAGTCAGGTGCATTGAGATGTCAGTGTTTTTGTTATGCATGCTTGAAGCCCCCAGTTAGACATTAGCATTAAAAAACAGCACCCAAACCAAATAGGTCTATATGAATGTCCCCGTATATAATATATAAACTAAATTACCCTTTAGAAAGTTAGTCTGTTTTTATTCTACCTACATTTTTCCTCATTGTCTTAATTTAAAAGGCGAAGGCACCAGCAACTAACAGGCATAAGTTAAGAATAAACAATGAATTGTGAGTTTATTGTGAGAATTATCGGTTTACATGGTGACAAAACGCTAAATAAGGCGTTACTTGTTTGATATACCTCATCAAGGGCCCTATCTTAGTTAATTTGTGTTTATTTTACATTACTTTGTAAGTTTTACCCTAAGCAAATACTCCAGAACAGCTATAGGGGAGGAGCTTATCATTCAAAACAGTTGCTAATTAGTGCTCTTCGCGTGGCTAAACACACATCGCGTGCTGCATTGGTCACGCATCCGTCAGCTCCTGCAGTGCACTTTGGTATTGTGATTTGGTTGCGCAGAATCAATTTTTCTTCATTATGCCTGTTAGTTGCCGGGTCGGCGTGTTTCTTTGCTCTTTTAAAATTTAACCTGATTTACCAGCTGAGCTTTCTACTGAATCTGTGATGAATTGGAAATACCATCACTTAGATACAGAGTCACATTGATAGTCTCTCTCCCAGAAACTAATGTTTTGCATACATATGGACTGTACCAGACTCGCACTTTTTTCACGTTGGAAGAATGACTAAATATCTATTAACTACATCAGACCGACTGGTCATTATTCATTAATGGGAAGCTCCACTCCAAACCTCTCTAGCGTCACCTGTCAAGGATTGATTGTGTCTCGTAGTGGTGTGTCCAGACAGCAAACCCTGATCTGGGCTTATTGGAACAATGTGGAGTCAGATTTCACCTTTGGTACATGTAACGGCCACGCCACTGAGAATGTTGCGTTAAGGATGATTAATTCGCCAGGCATCATTTATTTTAGCCAGGACCTTATTACTTATGTTATTTCCTCAATACAGACTGTGTCAGGGATTTTATTAGGCGGACAGTGTATTTCCTCACTGTGTCCGTATTTCTGTTCTTGCTCTATTACATTTTTAAAAATTACACACTGTGGAAGACCAGTTTAAAACAATTGATCGAACTTGCTATCTGACTATTGACAGTGTTTGTGGCAAATAAACACCTGACACAATAGTTTGGCAGGTTTTGCTGTCACTAGTACAATATTCAGATACATTGGCACATTATTATTCTCAGCGATCAGGACTGTCTTCCAACACAGCAGTTTAGGGGGAACAACGCTGGATGGTCTCTTAATGATTTTCACTTTTTGAAAGCACTTAATGATCATTTTAAACTGCACTTTTTCAGGGCTTCATTTTTAAACATTATCTGAGACACTGGTTGCATGGGGGATCATGTAGCTCAGATTTTTTAAACTGGAAACATTGTTATACAATGCCATTAATGGAAAACCTGATCTTTCATTTTCAGTTTTTATGAAAGCTGATGTAAAGAGGCAATTTACAATTTGCAATTTTCCTTACGTTAGTTAAGTTTATGAAAAATTTGAAAAAGACATGATTCTGATCATGGATCCTACTAGGATCCATGTTCTGATATAGGAAATAAGCAAAAACACACATGGACAAATTGCAGATAGTCAGCCTTTCACTGCTAACTTTTTAAAATATTTATGTCAGAATTTCCTGGTACCTGGAACAGGATGTCTATGCATAGGTTTTTATCATGTCTGTTGATTTAGCACTACTTTAAACAAATTACTTGTTTTCACTTACATCTTATGACAAAGTTAAGGCAGTTTATTGTTCCAATGATAACAAGGAAAAATACATGTACATTCTGGGCAACTGTATAAAAATACGCTAGTATTAATACAGTAAATAATGAAAACTATACAATAAATCATGAGCACACTTTTTCCTCATTTTAATTTGCTCAGCAGGGAGAGGCTCATATCTGATAAGTCATCTACAGGGAAAGGATTCCCTCTGAAGGGTTACCATGGCAACCTAGAGTTTGGCAATCTGCAAGGAAAGGCAGTAGGATATAGATCTGCTCATGTATATCCTGTCCATCTGAATATTGACACACTGACTGACGGTGTAGGGTGTTTGTGTGTACTGAACACACAAATGGTTGCCCTCCCAAGATCGTTGACTGATGAATGCCAGTGATTAGCTGCTCAGCTAAGAATATCGTCCTCAGCATAAAAGGTTGGATGTATTATGCAGGGCCAACCTTGTATCTGACCTTCATAACAGTTTCATTATATAAGTACTTTATTTCAAGGTAATAGTTTCAACCGATACGTGAAATCATTGTCATTATTAAACAGAATAATTTACATACACTGTACTTGGTTATAATTATAGCCATGCCTGTTCACAGATCTAAGTCAAGGTTCCTACTTAAGGTTACTGCTAAATTGAATGTTAAACAACAACAATGACAACACATCATCAGGAAAACACACTTTATATGGCACTTAGCTCATCAGATACAATGTAAAAGGGCAGACTATACAGATATTCCTTACTATCATATCCCACCGCTTCTTGCACTTTTTAAATTCACTTTTTATGTGTACTGGTATATTTATGGAAACAATAATTCAGAATCATGCTACTTGCTAAATGTAGGTGTATTGCACCTCTCAGATTTGTTTATGGCTAGTGCCTCTCGTTCATGACTGCATTTTTGTGCTTAACCTACTGGCTATGGGAACCAGATATATGTGTTTCATGTATTAATTCTATGTGAATTACACAATCTCAAAGGCAATGGGTTAACCAGGCTGCTAACAATCTCAACATTTTGAGAAATCATATATGACGGGATTGAGATTGAAATATTGGTACTACTACACAGTTCATCTTCAATAAAAACAACTTACAATGTTTTCAACTGTTTATCAATGGTCAATGAAAATATGATATATTTTACATCAACTAGATAGATTTGGTTCAAAATCATGTTTGACTTATCAAGGTGACTGATATTGGACAGTATAATAAGTTTTTAATATGTTTGCTAATTACTGATGTATGCAGTTGCAGGTAGTAGGTATATTCACACCACAAAAACCACACAAACACACAGTAAACTGAACACTGAAGTCTATTTAGGTAGCTCAGAATAGCAAATGCTCTTCTTGAGCAATCATACAGAAACTACAAACTCAACTAAGTTATTGAGGTAAGAACAATAAAATCCCTTTGTTTCTGCTGAATTTGACTGAGCATTTATTGTGACTTTTCACATGCATCCAGGCTTACAAATCAAGTAGAATATTACATACTTTGTTTGTATTGCATACTTCATGGTGGTTTAATTTTTGCAAATTTTGTGATTTAACCACAAAAATTTTCACTTCCTCATATAGCTCTGTGGAGTGAATAAAAACACAATAAAAATCATTGAAATAAACTGTCATGAACTACTGGTCTTTAAGCAAAATTGTGAAAATATCTGTGAGCACAATATACAGTGTCCCATACAAAGAGCTATCCCTTATAACAACCTTCACATACTTCTGACAACTTTTGCATCCCCTAAGAATATTTGGAAAGCAAAACATGTCAAGATATCAGAAGTCCCAAATCACTTTCTTATTGATTTATTTTGTATTTTCTGTTGTATACTGTATTTTTATTTACTTAAATATTTTTGCCATTTTGAAATAACGTGCTCTGAAGGATGAAAATTTGGTGATAAAATCAACCAGTAATACACTCGGACTATCACAGACAGCCTAAATACCATGACCTATATTTGAACACAAACTGGTATCAATCCAAGGCAGTCACAAAAACATAACTGTTTTGATTGCACAAATTGTCAGTGACAGTGCGAGCGGAAATAGTGTAGGGCTTGATCTTGACATTTCAACAACTCTAGACACATCTAAGTCAAAGAAATGACAGTTTTGCAATTTGCTTACTGTATCAATCCAAATATATGAAGAGTAAACTGAGCAATACACAGACATGACATGACATGCCACATTCAGCAAAAAAGTTGATACCTTAAAAGCATTTCCAAGT
Source organism: Eucidaris tribuloides (assembly GCA_001188425.1). Lineage (NCBI taxonomy): Eukaryota > Metazoa > Echinodermata > Echinoidea > Cidaroida > Cidaridae > Eucidaris > Eucidaris tribuloides. The sequence goes on from JZLH01S0445725.1 coordinate 8,761, forward strand.
GACATCAACCTACTTTTGAACAGAGTAAAAATTGAAATGTTGCTAAAAATACCAGTACCATTCACAAACAACTGACATACACTCCCAATTCATTGACAAAGGCTGTGAAATGTACACTACCACCAACCCTCACCCAAACCATGAAGAAGACCTTATCATGCATGAGCAGAGGTGACAACTTGCATCATTTCCTTTGTTCATGTGGAATGAATAAAAAAAGTTCATCCTGCCATAAAAAGGGAGATGCTGGTATTATTTATGGCCTTTAACATAAACTTGACACTGTAAAGAAAGGATGGACTGTAAACTATGGGGCCATTATCAATGTCCAAATCTTATGTTTATTCAGAGCAGAACATCACATAGATAAAACATGTATATGGCCATATTCACCATGTTATCAACTAGATTCAACCTGGCTCCTCCCCCACTATACCTTGCCCCAACACACCACCATCCCCACAACGACAGTAACAGATCATAGACATGAGTCTACTCCACTGTTTGAACCACAGAGTACAACTGGTTCCCAAGTAAGCATTATACGCACATTTTTATTTTCATTTATTTGTTGTTGTTTTTTACAGAAAAGTGACCTGAAATATAGGACAAAAAATTAAACAATGGGTATACTATTTTTTCTGCAATATTAATTCTTTACTACATGTAACTAGTGAAGCACTGTGACAATTTACAATCAAAGATTTGAAGCTGTTGCTGAGACTAAGCAAACATGATCAGGAGGTTGCACATGGATAAAACAATAGGTCATCAAACAACTATTTCACAATTTTAATATATCATTTTTCTGCTTTCAAGTTGAAAAAGTTGTAAAGTTTTTTTCATTTCTGAATAAATCAATTCAATTTAGATTTATTAGTTTACCATATTTGTGGATAAAAAAGCTAAACTACTGTCTCAATAGCTGTATCACCTTGCACAAGAGTGGCAGAGATATACGTTGTCAAGCCCAGGACCAACATTCAATATAAGCAGGGCTCGACATTAGCACTTGCCCACTTGCCCAGGACAAGTTACGATTCATGATCGGGCAGCAAATACTAAATGTTAAGCACTATATACAGTGTGAGCCTTCATTTAAAAAATTTTTCAAACCTTGTTCTGACAATATCTTTGGTAGTGTTTGTGTATGGACTCAATAAACACCTTAGAACACAAAAGTTGACAGTTTGCTGAGTTCACTAGTACCATATTATGCCTGCAGATTCAAATTGCGCATCCATTAATTCCTTAATCAGGAGGAAACTCTGCCCAACACAGGCCGTCTATCGTCGGGAATAAGTTGGATTGTCTCTCAATGGATTTTACTTTTTATAAAGCAACTTACTGATCGTTATTTACACTGACAATTTTTCAGGGCTGTTATTTTTAGACCATGTCAGAGACACTGGTGCATGGGAAATACATGCAGCCAGATTTTTTTAACTGGAAACATTGTTATACAGTGTCTTTAAGATTTACTTGCCCATTGGGCAAGTAAAATTTTGATCATGAAATTAGCAAATATGTCCAAAAAGTTTACCACGAAGGAACAAAACTATGTCTAAAAATTTGTGTTCTCTTAAATTAACATTATAACTTACTAACTTTCATAATTAGTTTAGTTCATTGTACTTAATTTTATTATTCTTTAAATTCATAAATCACACGTTTTGCAACCCCTAAAATTGAAATAACAAACATCCAATGCTATAAAAAGGCCTTGCTGGTTATAAATCATTTTTTATGTTTTTGATTATTTATTTTGGGGCAAATGAATTTTTCATTTGGGCAAGTGAAAATCGGAAAGTGATAATTTCACTTGCCCAAAGAGCAAGTAGGAAAAAAAGTGAGTGTGGAGCCCTGATATAAGTATACCATACATCCAAGAGAAGATTTAATTAGTCTGTTGGTTCCAGTTATTAAACCAACTCTAGTTTCTCAAGAGCTTGAAATTGCTTGAGAGATAAATAGAGATGCACAATATTATACACTCTGATCACAAGGTTATTAACCTATCGGCTGTTAGATATCTCTCAATTCTACAGGTAAGAGACAATCATGTTTCGGTTGTAGAATTGTATGGGTTAATTCTCCATGTTCCTGGTCATGAGTAATATCCTGGGCATGTTGTGAAGTGCTAAATGTCACTTTCATAATAATAGTACCAGCAAAAACACATGGAGCACATGACCGTCCCCCACCTGGGACACTAAAATTAAATTCAACTGCAATAAAATTTCATGCCATGAGCTGTACTATGTGTTCCAAAGGTGACATTTAACATAACCTGCCCACCGTCCATATACCACAGTTATTAGTGTTGGAAAGCACACAGACCTTTACTGTTATCCAAAGATGATTTGATATTAATTTGCATAGATGACCAAAGTGTGAAGTAACAGTAATGCTGGTAGTTAACATTACTCCAGTTTGGGGTCAATCTGATCCACAATTTCTTTAAAACAATGACTTGTATTTCTGTAGCATTGACTTTAACCCATTCAGTATCAAACTATGACCATCACATCTAAAGTCTGTGAAGTTTTCTCACAGTGGTACTGAGAGGAATACATGAATTAACACCAACATTGTTTGTTTTATAGTATTTGAAGGATATAGTTCCAGTAGTCCAATTCATTGCTTTTTACAGATACTTAAAATTCAAATAGTTTTATATTCTACTCATAAAGGCCTAACTAAGTCTCTTTTTTCTGATTTCTTTTACTTTTTTTCCCCTTATTAATCTTTTCCTGACGTGATGTTGACACTGCATGTAAACAGAGCAACCAAGTGTCAGAGACAATAACCTTTCTCTACAGATATTTAAGTATAGAAACAAGGAATTACAAAAAAATAACATTTTCTTTTTGTAAATGTCAGTCCACTACAAGAATAAGTGTCTCAAAATTATCTACTGCCAAACTCTAAATCAATCTCTAGGTACAAGCAATTAATTGTGTTTGGAATGCACCTTGAACAGGTAATGCCATGTACAGTATCAATAGCTGAAAACAGGATCCATGTAAATTGGTTTTTGACTGCATGTTGTGTAAGATTTATGACTTTTAATTTCTTTGCATTGGGTGTTTACTTGTAAGACACAGCATCAGCTTGCATCCCTCCAAAGTCTCTGACAAGGAGAAAATTTAGAACACACAGGCAAACATACAAGCAGTGATTTACAATGTACATGCATGGACCATTGAACACTTTGAAATGGAATGTGAATGGATAGTGCATTTTATGATGACAACATTAAATTGTTAGTTCACTCCATGGAGGTAGAAGAGTATTCTACCTCCATGTTCACTCCATGTTATGACCTGTTGCATCACAACTTACTCAAGAATTCCAACAACATTAGCATGTTTAGGCAGATCTTATCTCACACCACCAATATCTCATCTTGCAGGTCCATAAAATAAGCATCATTTCACATTAGAAGTAAGTGAGCACTCACATTCCTGTACATGACTTCTATTCAGTGTTTTTTGTGTTCATTCTAGTAATTTATTTGTAAAGAACCTTCAAAGCTTCATAAGTGGTCTCCATGATGTGCTGTTAGATGACATTTTAAAGTAAGAGTTTCTTAGACCCGATTTACACCAAGCTTTTAGGTTGGCCTAAAGCTTGGTGTAAATGCAAAGGAGGCCCGAGGCCCTCCCCGATTTGGGACTACCTCTGGAGGTAGTCTCGGGCCGGCCCCGGGCCGGCCTAAATCTGCTGTAAATGGAAAGGAGGCCTCGGGCCCCCAATTTACCACGCGATGCGGTGCAGTTACGTAATACACAATGCCAAAATTCACGAACTAACTTCCGGTGTATACGTAGCGTGCGGGTAAACCGTGAATCAAACCATAATCAAACAAACTATCGTAAATTTAAAAAGGGCAATGAAATACATGAACTATTACATCCGTTAGGTATCTTATTTTTTTCTCTATACTGTTGTTACGAACTGCATTATGTTGTATCAACATCAACATTACACAATGCTGTTTACTTCACAGTCTCATTCCAACATCTTTTTTAATCAACTCTCTTACGAGAAACTTATGCAGGGATGTTAAATACATGCAACGTGTATAACAAATCGCGCACTAAAGAAATACACTGCTTTCTTTTACATCAATGATAGGGGGACACAATGGGGCGAGTTTTGGAAAGGAGGCTTCGAGGCCGGCCTAAAATTTGGTGTAAATGCACGAAATTGCGGGCTCGGGGCCTCCAATTTAGGCCGGCCTTTTGGTGTAAATCGGGCCTAAGTGGAACCAGTATAAGATACTGAATATTGCATATTTCACATACTTTCATGATTTTGCTTCAAGACAAGGAATTAATTTGTGATATTTTATTTTTCGATTTAATTGCATTTTTATTCACTTTGCTCAGGTATTTTCAGGAAGTGAACATTTTTGTGGTTGTTTAGTCGTGAAATTTGTACAAATAATACCTTTTATATAAAGTCAACATTACCACCAGCCATCATTCCAAAGTGATATTCTGACTTTGTTTAAAAGGTATCAACAAGTAACTTAGAACATTGCCTGTGGACTATTAATGGACATTTAAATCAACTGTTTCCTTTTCCCCCTCATTCATTGATTTATACCATCCACCCACCTTCCTCTAGTAATAAAAGATAATGACCAATTATTCACTCCCTTTTACCACAGGTAAACAAGGTAAATGTCATGTCTCATCGCTCATGATAATAACTTTCACAGAGTGTATTAGTAGTAGTAGGTAAAGTCTTACTTTCAATACAGCTTATGTTCAAGTTTGGTTCACTTGCTGGGCAGATGACCAGAAAGCATGATTTCAGCATATAAACCATTTTTTTTTAAGATTGCAAAATGACTTCCTTTTCACTTCATCCCCAGTTTATTATATCACTCAGATAGTTCCACAGCGACCCTCATATTTATCACATTTCCTGTGAGAAATTCTAACAGTGCTGGTAGTTTGGTACTTAGCTATGATACAAGAACAATGAACCATGGATATTTGTTTCATATTAGCATCCTCCTTTTGAACTAACAAGGAGTGCCACCACATGGGTACTATTTTGTGTGAAGTGGTCAAATAAAAAATCACAGTCTTAAACCATGCTCCATGTAAATTAGCCATTTCTATTACTATACATGTACTTCAATCTCAGCATCAGAAGTGGTGAACCCTTTACATGATAAATTTGTTGATTAATTCCTGATTTAACCTTATAATTTTTGTATTCTTCTTCTTCTTATCATTATGACTATTTCTTATTGTTTTGTTGGATGGTTGTCAGGGGAGCAAGTTACTCTTCTTGCCACATTATTGTGCGCCTCAAGTGTATTTTGGACAGATGTGTGTGCGTTAGAAATGTAGAATTATTATTACTATTATCATTATTATCATATCATAGTTATAATTATAATTATAATTATAATTATAATCATAATTATAATTATTATTATAATTATAATTATAATTATTATTATAATTATAATTATATTTATAATTATAATTATTACTATTATTATTATATTTTATTAATATATTATTATTATTATTATCATTATTATTATTATTATTATTGGGTACTCTACTGGCCTTTTACCCGGAATGTCACAAAAATATATGACTAAACTACACAATTACAATGATTACTCTTCTCTCTGACTCAAATTGTGTGTGTGTAAATGATTACCAAAGTTCATGGCAAATGTGCTATTTGTATCATCACAGAAATCAAAGAGAGCAATCTATATGTTGTTTTGCTACACAATTAATGTGGTACGTGTATGCACCAAAACTCCACAGACTATAAATGTGATATTGTACGTGTGGTCCTTAGAGGCTTAACTGAAAAGGAATCCAAACAGTTCATCAATTCAGGGTGACTCTTGACATGCTAAAAGAAGCTCCATTGATTACACTTACCAGTAATTCATTTTTTCTTGAAATATAAAAAAAAATAGTTTCAAAACTAAAATGTTAAATTAACTACTCATGTGCTCAATGAAACATTTTCTTTCAAGCAAGTCCATTGTCACCCCAATCTACCAAATGGTTCCTGTGAAGTAATGGCACTGCCGTCATAATTAAAATGGCTTTCATGGGCATGGTATCCTGGATATAACTCCCCACTCTCCAATTCATCAATGTTTCATCTGTAATTCATGCATCCCCATACACCATACATGCACAATATGTTGGGATGGCAATAATCATTGAACTGGGTGAGCAATTGAACCACGTTAAGTGCCATTGATAATCATGGCAGTTGTAGCTAATAATGAAGGCAGGTTGATTGCAATCATGTACAAAAGGGCATGCGCAGAATGCAAACTCTGCACACGTTATCTAAATTTTCAAATTTAATTATCATTACAGAAGAGATATGTGCATCTATACACATACGTACACACACATAAGAATACAAAATAAAATAATGATAAGTTGATAACAGGTATTTTGCATAATGAATTTGAATTACCATTATTACTCTTAATCAATGTATTTTATCATCATCATTATTATTATTATTATTATTATTATTATTATTATTATTATTATTGTTACAACATTAAAAGCCACCATAGGGGGAATCCACACAATTGGTTTATTCCGTCACAATAGGGAGGAGAGCGTTAAGGCAAAAAAAGTGTGCGTTCAGGGGAATCGAAAGAACAGGCCGAGAACAGAAGAATTTGCCCTAAGGTACATGTAGCAATTAGGAGTTTATTATTATTATTATTATTATTATATTATTATGAATTATTATTACTATTATTATTATTTTAATAATCATCATCATGAAGTCTAGAAAGACACTCAAAAATCGTTGAGAAAGTACTTTAATTAATGGGTAGGTGACAAACAAGCTAAAACTACAATTACAATTATCATATTTTTCTTTAAAATATGCTGCTCTTTGTAAAATTTCAAAACCCAGTTATATGTAATGTATACAGGGAAAGTGCAGTTGGCATAGAGACTTCTTAAACATTCTCAGAAAGCTGAATCTGCTGATGAGTAATAATAAAAATGAAGCAAAACTGAACAAAAACCTTTGTGAAGCATTTCTCTGTTAATTCACAAATATAGAAACAACATTTACATATGAATGCAAAACCTTCACGCAAGCATTACCAATTTCAGGAAATTTTCACAGCATGAGAGATGACTCCACTCAGCCATTCATCATTTTGCATCATGATTTTCCTTTTCAAAATTATCAATGCAGACGGTGAGACGGGAAAACCGCGGTGCAGTACACTTCTATTCTGCTTCACAAACTCTGAAAGAAATGCATCGTAACAGTAGGTTCTGTCACAATCAAGACCGATTTCATCCCGCGAATGCATCCATACGTACTGGAGGATGGATGCAAATAGATGTGTTGTCCGCAACGTGACCTCACGGCAACCGTCTCATATTTGCACCATCAATAATTTCATTTGAGCCTCGCATGCTACCGAGAGAGAGAGAGAGAGAGAGAGAAAGCACAGGTACCTTTGCACACAATAGCAGCCGGCACGACTGCACAGCCGCAAATTTCAGAACAAAGGGGTTGTCCTAATATTAATGTGTTTTGTGGAGGTGTGCATTGTTATGTGCAGACGCTTTCACTATTATTGGTTGAGCAAGTCTGTGTCTTATGCTGGGTGCCAGCCAAAAGACGGGGTCTCTTTGTTCCTGCCAATGTTGCAGTACTCTAAAATCAGTCATTGGTAAATCGCCGACTAACTCCGACTCTAGCAGGAACTTATTTTCTGATCACTTTAATTTCAGTCAAATACAAAGCAATATCCATCATCTATCCTCGTACTGCATAACCAGTGAATTTAAAATGAATGCGCGCTTACGCACTGAACTAACTGTAAGCTTTAGGTTTAATCATCAAAGTGCATAAACTCCCAATCAATCAACTCCCATGTATTTCACAACAAGCTACTGCCCATAGAATCACCTTTGTGAAGAAACAAATGGTGCACACTGCAGGAATTTTGTTCTCACATGAGATGACAATGTTTAAATGTAAAATCCATTTTTCATGATATTTTGTTATGCCATTATAATACTGTTATTAATATCAATATCATTCTTCTCCTTCTCCTCCTCCTTCTCCTCCTCCTCCTTCTTCTTCTTCTTCTAATTATTATTATCATCATCATTATTCAGTAGCAGTAGTAGAATAACTACTAGTAATATCATAATCACAATTAACATCTCAAATGTCATGATTGTTATCTTCTTGTAATACTGTGGGCAATATTAACTAGCACTTTAATCAACCAAATACTTCATTATTGATAATTTTGATAATCCCACAAAATATTATCATTAGCTTCCAACTCTGTTCAGTTGTCATGAGCCAGCATGAACAGCTTTGGATTATGGATTTTATGACGGATCAAGCCAGATTACCCCTCGGTTGCCATGGGAATCATGACATTCATTAGGAACATGATGTGTTCGTGGGTTAGCGAGGGTCTGCCCAATTGACGCCTTGAATGGAAGACATCTGTTTGCAATTAACGACTTACTGCCTGATTGAATGGCCGTCCCAGACTTCCTTTTTCATAGGGGTGAGGTGAGAACCACATCAAGAGGGATCTCATTATTTATTAACCCGTATTCTCCCAAGTATCGCGACTAAAGTGGTACCACTCCGTTTTCACACCAACCTATTCTTGGTTACCGCACATCCTCAGGAAATTACTGCTGTACACATTAGATTAAAATTTGGTTGGATTAACATGATAAGGAATACAAGAGCACAGGATGTTTAGCCTACATGTCAAGTATCTCCAATATCATTTCCTCAAAACCCCTTTATATTATAATTTCTAAACTTGAACTTTGTCTTTTCCTTTGTGAATAGTATAGTAGAACAGCTGATATGGTAATAAACTCTTACCAGTAATGATGACAACTAATTATCTTTATTGTTTCTTGTAGCAGCAGTAGTTGTAGTGTAGACAAGTGGCAGTAGTAGTAGTTGTAGTAGTAGTAGCAGAAGTAGTAGTAGTAGTAGTAGTAGTAGTAGTAGTAGTAGTAGTAGTAGTAGTAGTAGTAGTAGTAAAAGTAGTAGCAGTAGTAATAAGAGTATTAGTAGTAATAGTTGTTGTTGTTGCTGTTCCACCTTCCTGGTAGGACAGTACGTCAAAATCATACAAGTCAATTATTTTCCCTTCAAAGTCAAAGCTCCTTTTTCCAATTCCAATACCAATGGACTTGACTAAAATGGGGAATTGACTGTATTATCTTTTAATCATTGTTATTGCTGCTGATGTTGATGCTGTTGCTGTAACTGCTGATGTTATTGTTGTGATTAATATCACTGTTTTTGTTATTTTTTTAAACTTATTTTATTTTGATTAGTACATGATATTTCTTATTAATAAATTATTTTCTTTTAATACTAAGAGAAAATAATATCAATATCAATAAAATATCAAATTTTACAATGCACACTGTTTCTCAAAGTGTGCTTATCCAAAAAAGGGACCCCCATCTGGAAAGTTACAAAGTCAAAGCCAATTCATCTGTCAATCAATCAACTGCCTAATGGTCTGCTATTGACTTATCAACACAAAGAATCTGGCCCTTCACTCAAAAAGTGAGAATTAGAACAAAAGCTGCATGGTCCTAATCAGACCAGTCCAGGATAAGAGGGTGTACCTCTGGTGCTATTACCAATATCCCGTTTCCTGTCAAAAAACAGGGGAAAAAGGGAAATTTTGCTCCCACAGATGAGAACCTAAGTGGACCCTGTGCAGGTGTTGGTTATTTGTATGTCACAGCTAAATGTGTTGTGACTTTAATGATCACGACATGAAAAGCAAGCATGGAAAACCCAGTGACTTTATTTGGGGTCATTTTACTTTTTCATGGTCATTTCAATGTTGTTGTATACTGGCTGATGTTATTGTTTTTCTTGTAGAGAAATGGATGAATGCTGTACTGTGGTACATTTTAGTACACCACTATTTAACAACATACATGAAGGACAGCAAAACGGCCCATAAAATATAATGGTACTTATAAATTCTGTCTTAATTAATGTAACAGTATGATCAGACATTCTCCCCTAATATTAGTCAAACAATTCTAATGAACCTATTTTTACATAATTATATCAGTGGTGCAGAGTAAATTTGCTGTGGTGTTTTACGGTTATAAATACAAGAAACAAATCTCTATCAACACTCAACTAAAATGATCCCTTGCAACAAAACATGCACAAAGTTAAAGTTGACTAATCAAAATGACACAAGTTCCTCAGTTATTACAACGTCAAGTTTTAAATGAATATCTGGGCTTATTTTGTTATACACAAAATTACCCAACAAGCATGGAACCCTCATTATTCTGCCATGACATTGCATGAACCAGGGAGGTAAAATCCCACCTCCCTGCATGAACTATCCACACCAGTACAAAGGAGTTTATGTACACAGAAATAGGAAACTCTAGGGATTGACCTCTCTATATATTATGGCTGATTTCAGATTTCTACCCAGAGTGCAAATAAATTATTAAACACTGTGGGATAATTAGTTTACTTTTTTGGCCAGGTAATATCTACTTTGATCTTGCATCACACCTGCAAATGTTTGTCTGAGGTTAGCTGATTTCAGCCTTTATTGTTAAAAACAGCAAACACTTATTCTGAACAAAATCTCTCTCACACTCTCCACAAGTTTCTCCCAATCTTCTCTTATTCCTCCTTCTCCCTTGTTCTCCTTTTGCTTACATGTATGTATCCATTATTTCTGGGTAGTCTTTCCAGACCAGCTGTACTAATAAATTACAAGATTTCAACACTGTGACTGGAAGGCATTTACAGTGCCAAAATTTGACAATGGGTGTTGGCAATGAATGTGAGAATGTATCAACATAAAACCACTATGTCCTCAGGACTTTCACGATGAATGTTGACACTGAATGTGGGAATGTGTCAACATAAAAGCCATTTTGTCCTCTGGACATGTTTCAGCTGTACCATGGTTCTGTGGGAAAGTCCTGGAGAAAAATGTACAATCTCCTGTACATGATGAGGGTGATATGGAAGTCCTCAACCTGGTACAAGTTGAGAGACGACCTCCATGGTAATAAGAATGTGACTCAATGGGCAGAGTGAAAGTGGTTAGCAGTTGTACAGCATAGACTGGCCACCAAACTTTATTTTAATTTAAACAAAGGTAAGTCAGCTAATCATGAACCAGTACTTTTCTAATTAAGGCATGCATGTTTGTAGACCTTGCGCTATTGCAGGCCCCTTTCAAGGGTTACATTGTGTGCAGTAAAATTAAACTTCACCCTTGTGATTTATGATCAATATATGAGAAAGAGGTAGCCATGGTCTGGAATCTAGACTATCATAAGCAAGGACAATAAAATATCATTACAGGGGAGGTCAGAAGAAAGGTAATGAAAATTTAGAGCTCACGATATCAGAGTTAAAGGTCTACATAGTGCAAATGTGGATATTTATCATGAAATTTATCTGTAAACTTCTTTTGAGTAACATCCAACTTGGTATTTTAATATCCCTCTCCTTGAAAAAATAAGATACCCCCCCCCCTAAAAAAAAAGACAAAATCATAACTGTTCAAACTATAAAGAAAATACAACAAAATATTCATTATTCAGTGGAATTTTTTATATATTTTAATTCTACTGTTCATTTCTTCTAATTAATTTCTTCTTTGTGTGTTGCAAAGCAAATTGTAATAGCACAATGTATCTTATACCACAAAGATAAACTCCTGAAAATCAATCACAATGTATTTCTCTACAAGACATTCCAAACTCATGGCTTCCTTTAAAAAGTTTGATAGATTACATTTCCAAATTTCAGTTATGACATCAAACTGGATGTTTTCCACAATATTTATACTGACAGAAGGTGAAATGGCTTTAATAGTTACAAACAGTAATACAAATATTGCATAAATAAATTAAAGAATTCTAGAGCAAGTGAAAGTCTTACACAGAATACCAGTCAGATTAAAGTGGCAGTTAGACTCTGTAATTATAATCATAAGAAGAGTTCTTTCACAGTGAAACTCGGACCTTCAACAAGAAAGCTTAACCGTTATTTCATACCAAAAGACTAGCAGCATCTTCCAGGGGTGTTCTGAGATTGTTTTGAACCCAAAGCATTTTGACCCATGATTTGAACCTGGTGATCAATGAAGCCCATTCATGCCCACTCCTGCACTTGCAAAAAGTATCATCACCTGATATGCCCATGGAAGGAAAACCAATTAAAAATCATCTTTATGAAAGTAAGGGTCATTCTCTGCAAACTTACATATTTGGAATTATAATTACATGTAGGGCCTACACTGTACTCTGTTCTTTGATTTACTGCAATCTTTGCAAAGAATATATGGTTTTCAGTACCACCTAACTCAGCTACAATGTTATGATGACATGGTACTTCACTGGTAATCACAAGTTTCTGCTAAACTGACATGACATAATATTATCATGGGTTGTTATCAGTTCTCAGAAATGATGTGCATAATCACATTCACAGGTACAGTTTAGGCCTAGTAGGAAAGCAGTGACCAATTATTTCCTGTATGTCATGTGAATGTGTTTCACTTTTGTTTGTATTCTTTCTAGTTGATAAAAAAATTATTAATCTTACCACAGAAACAATCAATCAAACCACAGGAACTATTCTCCATGCAAATGTACAGTACTATACTGTAGTAACCCATAGTGGCAGAGTAGTTAAAAACCCTGCACGTTTAATTATGTAAATATATTTACCTTGTATTCATGTAGCTAATTATTTTATATCTTATTTTTATGTTTATTATTATCTTTGTTTTGTATTATCATTGTAAATATCATGTATACTCTCATACCCCGAGAGGGGGTCGATAGAGTAATAAAACCTTTATCTTATCTTATCTTATCTTATCTTATCTTATACATGTAGGTATAGTAGGTATTGTATGCAATACAGTGACAAAAAATCTCAAAATTTGTTAATGAAATTTTTATTAACAGTTAATACCGTTAAACTCTTCCATTTTCCACAAATTGTTAAAACTCAAAACATCAGGGGGATCCTGAGTATTTTTTTCCATTGGTAATGTACAGAGTGATATCCACTCCTCAAAAATTATTCAGAAATTAAAACATATAATTCAAAACGTTCAGCTTCCGCAAAGTTTGATTCTAATTTCTACCACTTGAAGAAACAAATGCTGTACTTTAAAAAAAAAAATTGATGGAAAACTTGTCAGATGAACCAGAATGATGACATGTAACACTATAGTAAGTCCTAGCAATGTTACTTCGAAAAAATGTCCTATTTTTCAAAACACTACATACATTCCCTACGAAATGTTTATTGTGATGATTTATGAAATGTATGCTTTTTATCTTGTAAATATATATTGTTTTTTATCTTGAAGAGTGAAATAAAAATCTATCAATCATAAGACGGGAATGGCCATTTGTTCAACAAATGAAGGATCTCGAACTACGTGTTAGATTGCCACTGCTTAGTGGAGAAGATTACATTCTCTAGTGTCAATGTTTTTTGATGTCACTTTGGAAATGCAATACATGCCATGAATCTGTACCAGGTTTCACCCATCTTCCTACGCTACACTGATACTGATCAACGTCCACACATCGGCCGTATAATTTTAGCAACAACAGCACCAAGAGGGTTAAATTATTCACCAAGATGCCTAAGAAGGTCACCAAGATGTTGACAGAGAGTGGCCGGCGGGTGAATCCAACACTTGGATAACATGCCATGGCCTCATTACTAGGCCATGACATCATCTCTCACTATCGGCCATGGCTTGATGCATCCCAGGTGACAAAGACTTGGATGAGGGGAGGAGAACAGGGTTGATAAGAGGAGAACAGGGATGAAAGGAACATGATTCTTGCACTGGGGTATATCTTCTTTATATTTACCTAACTTTGGCAGAGTAATAAATTTGTGGAGGAATGCGATAAGCCTCCCATCCCAACAAGCAAATCATTATGGTCGGTTTGAAGGATGGGTCAGCTGTTTCCACGGTAACAACACACCAGCTACATGTACCACTGTCTGCTGAATGTTGTCCACAGGCTATTTGATGTCAGATACAGATGGAAATGAATGAGTTTCTTTTCTTTGACTAATCTATAAAACTGTTGTTGCTACAGTCATCACAATCACACCCGCAAGCAATGCATGTATGCATAATGTTGAATAGTACTCTTGTTGTAATTGTGCACACGTTCAAGTCAGTACAGCCTTACCAAAACTCTACAACCCATTATTGCATTACTAATCAAGCTTAACCCATTCAAACTCATATTGATATGTGACCATTACATGTAATTAAAATTTACAGTACAAAGTATGATAGTATCTACATTCTTTGATGTCAAATGATGGCAAAATAATGCAACCACACTCTTTAATCTTCATCTCTGAAACTAAGTTTTAAAAACAAAAAGGACTTTTGGGTCCACAACAAGATACACGTAGCAATGATAAATCTTGTCTTTAATTATTTAGCAGCCACTGAAACACAGTCATACTAGTATGAAACTGAACTTAATATCAGGAATAAAAACTGGTTCATTGACATTGACTTGCAGTCATTTTGTTAAACTAGCATCAAATTGATTACTGCATAATATTACACGGTTACATGAACATTTTCACAACATAATTAATAGAAAACAAACAACACGTTTACACAGTTAGAACTACAAAATAACATGCTCAATACACTTCATGGATGCATTACAATTTACAAATAAAAATACATATTCAAATGTCTGAGTTTGGCACTGATATCTACCTGTTAAGTAGTTCAACAGTGTTATTCCATTCCAAGGACATTTGAATTTATACTGTTAATGGTCTAACGAACATGGCATGTGTCAACTACAAAACAAAAATCAATTACAACAAAGCCAAAGCATAATAAGACTGTGAAGGTAGTGCATTGACTACGTACATTATGCACTCCGAAAAGCAGCTTGATAACAAGTTATTAATCAAGTTAGTAATGATGATTTATTCACCAAACATTATAATAATTCTGTATTGCATTATGCTGAGTATGAATTGATTGTATTGTTTTACGAATTAAAGAAGCCACATTGCAAGTGGTCAAGTGGAAATCTGATATCTCAAGATTCTGATCTGAATTTAAATTAAGTTTTAAACATTATGCATCATGATCATTCACAACATAAGTAAAGTAAAAATTAACAAATACAACAGAAAAAAAATAACCTGAACAGCCTCATGCAAACAATCTAATTACTGTATGTGTTGAATGACAAATGTGCAGCCTTTGACAAAATGCATGTAAATAATTATTACAGCATCATTCAGGCCTATATGAACACCATTATTGTAACACTAAAGTAACAATAAACAATAAGTTTCACCAGCATAAGCTAATAAAAGGCCCTTCTTGTTTTTATTTTGTGTTCTATCCACGAGGTTTTTTTATTGCAAACAAGCTGATGAAATTTTCACCATTTCATGTGAGATTTGGTCTTAACAAAGACTCATTAGCTTAACCAGTTGACGACGGTTTGTTTTGCTTAAGTTTAACACTCATTTCCCATAGACTTTGTGACGATATCTCGTGTCTAGTCTTCACAGGGTTAACTATCACACTGTGCACTCTTAATTTGATCAAGAATGCTTAAACCTACCAGCATAATGTACTTGTCGGGAAATTGAAAATATGCATGAACCATGGCTAATCAGATTAGAGAATTTACCATCAATTATGCATAAAGTCACACAATAATGATGCAAAATCAATGAACTTAAATTATTCTTCATTCAACCCACTGGTAAGCTTAAAACCAAGCATCAATTACATAACTTGCAAGGGGTTCCTTGCTCCATGTAAGATGTTACTACGAACATATGGTACCGTTACCTATCCAAAGATAGAGATCTGTTAATCTTTTAATTACTGCATGTTCTCTGAAAACCAAGAGTGCAGAATAGAATAATGTGGGTACAGCAGTTTACAGCATATGACACTATACAAGCAGACACTGGGTAATTAAATATTCAGCTGTTGATGAATTATTAATTAATGTATTGGGTTTCTTCCCCCACAGAATCTGAACGTGACATGAATTGCAAAGAAACTTATTGTTATTTTGTCAGCCATCTCCATGCCTGAATAGAGGCAGACATATGCAATCATTCATGAAACCTAATTTCATTAATCAACTAATTGCCAGTGAATGGTTAATGGCACAGTATAATGTTGCCTGTGGGTATGAGGGAATGAGGCACCAAATAAGGAAAGGTTGGGGGTAAAAATGCCTTCTTAGCAAATAAACATCAGCAACAATAACCAAAATAATTGAACAACAAGAAAGGCCACATTAGCAAACAGTATACTGCAAGATACATGGTACAGTAAGCAGCAGTTCTCCCCTTTTTTCTTGTCCCTCGTTTCCACCAAAACTGTAGCGCTACCATCCTGAAGGGAATGAGGCACCAAATAAGAAGGTTGGTGGAAAAAAGTGGCCTTCCTTAGCAAATAAACATCAGCCACAATAACCAAAATAATTGAACAACAAGAAAGGCCACATTAGCAAACACGAATATATCTGCAATATACATGTACTGTAGCAGGCTTATCCGCCTTTTTTCTTGTCCGCTTTTCCACGGCGAAAACTGTACCACCATCCTCAGCCTAGTTACATACATGTATCTGGCACACTAGATTTTCAACTTCAAATACATGTAATCCAATTATTACAGGGACATGTAATTATTAGTCTATACGAGGGGCTACCTGTACTCAGTACTGTTCACGTTTTTTTTTACTCATAATATATGTTTGCTTTAGTTTCATTCCAAGTGCCCATCACTTATAACATTGAAAAAAATACAATAGATTTTTAATAAAATAACTTGCATTTCTTATGATTTTTTTTACAAACAAGTACAACCAAAAACAAGATGAATGCCATAACAAAATCAGTTAACAACCTTGTTTTTATCAAGTCTATAATTATATCCAGAGGGCAAATTGATATTTCCTGACATATATGATTTCTATTCAGTGTAAACAAATTTAATAAGTGTTATAATTAATCAAAACATTTCCTTCCAAATACTAGGATACCTTACAAAAACATATGAAGCCCTTTCCTTTTTATTATCTAATATGAGGTAATATATCTTCATGCTTCTAAGAAATCTAGGGTAACAAACAACAATCAACATACAGTATTTGAAATTTAGTGCTGTAGGTCAACAATAAATTTATTGACTACTACACAGATTCCAGCTTAACTTCCCTGGATTTATGAATATTTTTAGAGAGTCTGAATAATATACCTGAGTTCAGAAGATTCCACAGGGTAAAGTCATGTCTTTTTACTCATGTTTATTTCATTCAGCTTTGTTTAGCTAAAGACTAAAGTGGTGGTGTTAATTATCATCACAAATTCACAAAACTGAGAAAATTTATAAATGATACACATACCATTCAATTTGATAGACAGTGTTTTTTTTCTTAGTAGCAATTGGAAAAGAGGTACCGTACATGTAAGATAACCTGTGCCTCCAAGATTCTGTAACTCCCATGCACATCCTCTTCCTATAGCAAACAGATGATTCATCACTTAATAGTTTTAGGGTTCAATGGCCTAAAGTTCGAAAAAGATGTTACAAGATTCAATAAATTAAGAATAATGTTTATGTTTCATTTGATTTCATACTGGGTAATTATGAAATTATATTCTTTGTTAGAATAAATGGTGATCAGAGTATCATTCTTGTCGAAATTCTTAAACTCATGAATTGATAGTGTCCTATTGTTGTGCAACAGCCAACAATGTATTGAGTTTGGCACTCGCATAGCATCTTTCAAAATATCTACACTCAACAGTGAAGTAATGTACGCCCATACAGTTGCTATGACAAAAACTCTGTGAATTCAATTTGCAGGGCAGGTAAATATGTTGGATTGACGTCACGAGTACTGTGCCAGTACACAAATTGCACATGGCCCAGGTGAAAGCACTAACAGATGCAAATTTAAACCTCTCCATTGTATGGCTTTAAAGAAATTTACTTCAGATTGATTCTGATTTTCTTCCTCCCTTCTCAGAAATACTGATAGCCACCTAGTGGCACACTGGCAATACACTGAATCGAATGAAAATGAAGTTATTGTGGAGGTTCACCAAATAAAATGTGTGTTTGCCACAAGTGCTTGTAGACTTTCAATGAGAACAGGCACAGTAGTTTAAAATAACAAAACTCCTGTCAAGTTTAGTAACTGAATACTTTTGCAGCTGGTTGACTTGACCGACTCAAATTGTGTTGCTAATTATACTCTTCAATGGGTGATTATTCAATTATTAAACTAACTTAAAACTTTTGGACAGGGTAATGGTAAAATAATGAAATATGATTTATGTTTCACTCACTGTAACTTAAGAAAGCTATAAGAGTATGGTTACTTCTGGATTTTTTTCTGTTTTTTTTTTTGGGGGGGGGGTTATGTGTTTTTATTCTTCTATTTTTATGACATTGGTGAATAACCATGTATAATTCTAATGTAATCAAGCAATGGGTAAGGATCTACAAAGTTTCCATGTTCATGACTTGCTGTTTGGCAGTGCTGCTCTGATGAGCTGTTGATAATATTACAGGCAGCAGTACAGACCTAGTTTTAGTAGCTTCATGGTCACAGCAGTACTTCTGCATTACTTGATCCCAAAATCAATTATCAATTAAATTTATTACTGATATCAATGGAATTAATTAGCTCTAAAGAGGCTTGTACAAAATCAAATTTATAGAAGACAGATCATGAGACAATATTTATTATAATTATAATTCACAAACACACAAACTATTGTGAACTCTTTGTTTGCTTTGCCCCTGCACATCCCTGCCAAACTTCACTTCCTAATAATACATACATGTAAACTGATGGAACAGTGGGTACCATTGTTCTACACACCATTAGCACTCCCATCATATAGAATATAAACACAGAACTTTCCAGTATTATCCTGTTTTCTATTTCACAGTGAATTATGTGGGTGATAAATGTGGCATATAAAGAGTTAATGATGTACGCTTACAATGTAAATAAAATAAATGGATGAACAATATAAATGCAGCATGCCTTATGGTACTGCCTTACAATGTCAACAGACCACTAAGCTGTAAAGATATGTTGTTCATCCAGTTCAAATAGCAAGTGAATCTCACATGAATATAGGTAACTAAATTTCGAAACAATGTAGGAAAGGAATACAGCAATACATAATCACAGTCACGTACTCAAAGTTAAAATGGAATGGATGATACAAAATAAGTTTAATTTATTTGAGTGTGTATTAGCCTATAATGTTTCAAATCTGGGGGTAGATTCACGAAACCGACCTAGGACTATCCTAACGGGTTAGAGTTGGGCTGAACTTAGGCCAAACGTTTCACGAAACTGACTCCAACTCTAACTCCAGCTCTAACTGATCAAACGATAGTATCGGAAACTATCGTCAAGAATCTCAATTCTAGACCCTGTTTTCACGGTAATGTGATCATTCGGCTATTTTCATTATTATTCGAATGTTTCATGTGTGCAAAAATCTCATAGACTAAAAATTAGTCAAATACACGTTATTTTACTAATGAGCCGCGCAAAACAATGTGATATTTCGAATAATGAATACTCAATGTTTTCCTGCTCAATCAATAAAAATCTACCCCGATTTCATAGTCTAAACCTCATACTTTTATTTCCTTTTAAAGAATGTAAATTGCTTTGAAATTGTTGAATCGTGTCCGTTTTCTCTTTGAACTAACTAATATACAGAAGCAAAAGTTTTTTTATTACAAAATTAAGTATAATTATGGATTAAACTCAAATTCAGATGTACTTGTGGAAATTTTGATTGCGCCTGCAATGTAGGATAGGTATCATTAATCATGCAGTATGTGCATGAAGCTGAGGTATTTACAGGTTTATATTCATTGTAGTCTCAGACATTTGTTAAGCTTTCATTCTATAAATATTAATGATCGTCATAACAAATACGATTCATGCTTGACACATGCGCACACCGCGATCTTGTCGGTGAACCGTGGCAGAGAACAATAGTTAGAGCTGCTTCTCAGCAGACCCATCATTTAGAGCTCGTCTTAGAGTTAATGATCCCAACTTGTGTTTCGAGATTCGTAACCAAACCTAAATATGGCTACTAAGATCAATGATCCCTGTTGCCATAGTTATTGTAGTTGGTCCCGTTTTGTGAATCTAGCCCCTGGTCTCTGGGTACAGTGCTGCATACACTTGTCCTGATCCTCAAGCCACAAGTTTAATTACTTTTAGTGTACTTACTCTTACATCTAAATAAAAAATTAAAAAAATTCTAAATTAATTCACTTACATATTTTAATCATAAAAAATATAGACCCATCACAACAAAAAATATATTTCGACAAAGAAAATGGAGACTTTAAAAGTGTGAGCCTGATATGCACTTCATACATACACTTCACACATATTTAACCCTGTCACTACCACAATCACATTACATCACACGTAGCAAAATCTATGGTCTGGTCTCTGGATGGTGGTTTGTTAGTACTGAGACTGAGAGGGTTAATTACTATTACGAGTAGGAATCTATAAAGCTGCATATTTCAAAGAAAGGAATGGTTAATCAAAATCTGCCCTGAACGATTAGACAATCGCCCCTCTCCAGCTCCACCAACACAAGATCATAGCAAAATTATACACCACACAGACTCATCCTATTTGCTGCTACTGCTAGTGCTAGTGCTATAAATTATTGTAGTTAAGAAAATAATATTGGCAACCATGTTACCAATTATTATTGCAAAATTTGTGTGGATAGAGTTGGACCTGTGTACATACTGCATTATCTGCGCTTACCCGCTCTCCGAGAACAGATCGAATCTTTGTTGCCTGCAGACGGAATTTCTCCAGCTGTCCTTCAAGAGCCAGACATCTTTCTTTCCAGTCCACATCACCACCAGCCGCTCCCCCGCCTTCACCGGGGCCGGTCCCCGAGCACTCCACCCCAGATTCTACTAGCTCGGCGCTTGTGGCCATATCTCGACCATCAGACGGAACAGACGGTCTACAAATATGCAAAGCCGCTACAATTATTCGAGTGAAAATATACACACAATGTTTATCCTGCAGGTACTACAGAGCATCTACTGATGAAGACGGAATGTGCTATCTCCACTGACTGGTTTGTTTTGCTTGCCTTTCCCAATCGATAACAAGCTCGATAGCGGCCGCGCGCTGGAGAGATGCAGCTAGCTCAGAGAACCAGGCAGGATCGGAGGATGAGTCATCATCCCGAACCAAAATAAAACTGCACGTTATCGATTGTGCTAGGCCAAGGAAATATCCGTATGTAAAGTGCGATAATGCGTAGTACGATGCTAATTCCGTTTCGTGCTAATTGCGATACAATTTGGCCGAGCGCTTACACCACTGACGCAACTGTGTAATCGCAGTATATTTTACGGCATACTTTTGGTAAATGATAACATATGACACTCTTTGCTATCATACTTTTAGATAGACCTATATGATCTAGCCTATCTATGCCCTGAAAACTGCTTGCTCTGAAACTCATTCACCTTCTTTCAGAAAATGTGTCAGGGAGCTGGGAGGGGGGGATTCCGATTGACATTTCCCATAGGTATAGTTTAAAAACCAAAATACGTCAGTATACCATAGACTTGAATATCCAACTCCATCCAGTATACAAAATTTTTGATCGGTTTGAGGTTGTTTGTTGAATGGACAATGCTACATACATGTATTTTTTTAAATAATTGCTCTGTCGGATTAAACAAACCATACTTTGGCTTTAAAGCTCAAGTACAGCTTTGGTCGATCAGAATTTTCCGTAAGCATGGTATTGTTACCCACTGGCACATCAGAAAGCAAAATCAAACCTCATTTGTTTAAAACAAGTGTGATATCACTAGGCCTATGTATATACATTTCTTCGGGAAAAAAAACATCAGAAGCCCCCGGCTTATTAAATTTGTTGAATTTCTCTAGTTAGAAGCGTGTGATATTCAGGGTATTAATGCATCATAAAAGCACAAAGTAGAGGAAATTCCATTTTCACCGTTAACCAAAACTTTATTGGTGTCATTATGACTGTTGTTGTCATTGTTGTTAAAGGCAGTGGATCTCAGTTTTGCATGCCTAAAAATTAACATTGTGTAAATACAATGGCATTTAGAAGAAAATGCCATCTGGGAACCTTTAGCAAAATATAGAAGCTAGAAACTCAGTTTTAGTGGAATTATAGTGACCGTTAGACTCTGATTTGATTTTTTTTTCTCGCGAGGAAAAAATTCCTGCCATAGAACGTACACTAAACGGCTATTGTTTTTCTTTCGCATTTTTTAAATTCTAAGCAATTACTCTCCCCAAGATTTCACAGACATGCCCTTCATTAATAGCCTAAGGGCATGGGTTATCTTTTCCTGGTCTGCGGGGATGTTTGCAAATTTGCTGTTGTTGTCTTCATTCTGTTGTTTCTTTCTTTCTTTCTCTGTGGTCGTATTTGTGGGATCTGTGCATTATGTATAATATTATACATCGGGAGAAGAATTCAAGAACGAGGAGAAGGAGGAGGAGGAGGGGAGGAGGAGGGGGAGGAGGGGAGGAGGGGGAGAAGGAGGAGGAGAAGAAGATGAAGAAGAAGATTTTGAAACAACTGAAATGGGTGATCTCGGAATTTTGTGGAAGTAAGCCTACGTGGTATTTATTAGTAATTTGTTCAGAATGTGGTGATCAGAAGTTACACCATGGATCCTACTCAAGGTTTCACCTATCTTCCTCTGCTAATGCATGGGATTTTGTGTTGTCTTTATATACTGCTGTATCAGCGGTGAGAATGGCCCAAGGTCTATAGAGGGCGTATCTACTACCATAGCGAGTCATCACGACTCCTCCCTTCCTATTGAATCAATCTTGAATTTACTGTCAGTAAGTTGAGTTGTCCTATATGTGTATCACAGGGCGTAGATCCGTGTTTCGGATGGGGGGGGGGGGGGCAAAAGTGAAAAATGTCAAAAATTTTCAGCGCACTCTGCGCGCAAAATTGCAATACAGAAATTTAATCGATATGTTTGCCCCCCCCCAAGATTTTCATGGTGGGCGATCGCATCCTGCCCCCCCCCCGGATCGACGCCTCTATGTACAGAATATTCAGAAAGTGATCCAGAACTGCTGAAACTGCGTTTGTGTATGGAAAGTAAACAATGAGCGGGATGTGAACAAGTGTAATTTGCGAAATACGAAATAGATGAAATCAAATGTAAAATGAATGCAGCGGCTGCAGCTTATTAATCATCGGAAAACTCCGACATCTGAATGCCCAATCAGTTTGCCAGATTTCTAAATCAAAACCACGCCCCTTCTTCATGACAGCATATCATAAAATAAATATGGTCTGCATAGAACTCTGCAGCATTCGGGTTTTATAACCGATTTTCGTGGAATGTCAGAATATTCGCGACAATGACACTTTCTTCGACATTCATTTGTTTCCTCGCATTGTTCGCAACAATCAGTAAGTATCCCTTTTTTCAAATATTTTATAGCAAATAGGTGAGCATTAATTCATCCTGACCACAATACTCCCCCCCCCCCCAACTGAAAACGCATAATCTCATAGTCTATAGTAGTTTACTCTCGACGTTAAAGTGAACTAGCCTAGTAGAGAATAATAATCCGTACAATCAATTCACATTAAAATATACCGATAAACTACATAATCACGTATTAACGGCTTAGATGAGTAGCGTTCAATATTAAGACTGTTATATAAATCCAGCACTTATTTCAGAAGTTGTTATGACTTCAAAATTGTTCAGGCTCAGTTTTTTCCCCTCAATGTGAACGGACGTGGTTAGATACACCCAGGATGGCTAATCTACAATCACAGAACCCAAGAGGTCATGTTTAGTATAGTCTCGCCATTTCCTTATGATTGTGTATGATGTTAATTATGATTTACTTCATCATCAATTGTGTTGCGTTATATTGGTTTGGTTGTATGTACTTAATAATCTTTTGATTGTGGTGTGTTTATCTTTTTATAGGAAATGAAATAAATGGAACTTGACTTATCTTGACTTTTTTCCAATAGGTTGTGTGAGTGCAACGTGTATCTCCTCGACAATTACAAGAAATGGTTTGGGCGTCTGTACAACAAGTGATGATACGTGGATTGTAATGGCATCAGCATATAACTGGAGCTTCGCAAACAAGATATGCAATGGATCGAATCATTATCATTTGCCGATGGTGTACACACAAGACGAAATTGATGGTATTTTGAAGATGTGAGCACAAACTAATATATTTAATAAAAATTAATGTATATTAAATTAAATTAAATTTAGTTCAATTCAATTTACGATTCCGAAAATATGACGCTAAATGAGTCATTGTTGTTGCCTTATGACCATGTTTTGCGAGAAAAGGCCTTTTGGCAGTTTAGACCAAAATTGTTGGCAATCAAAAAATTCGAGTGACAAGCGTCTATGATAAGTGTTCACAAACTGTTGATGATGGGAACATTCACTGACACAAGTTGTCGTTGGCTTGCTGGAAAAAAGTTTTTCAGTTTCTCCATACCACTGTGATAGTGTGAAGGAAACAATATTGTACCAGACATTTTTTTTTAAATTTTATTTCTATTAATTTCCTGTTTCCTTGTTTATTCACTTTAATTTATGTTTTAGCAGCACTTTTGTAAAATTTTATAACATTTGTAATTTGCTCCAGATGGAAAGAAATCGAGTGAATGTATTTGTTATAAAATAACATTGTTTTAAATTATTTGTAATTAAGAGACAAAGTATCAGATATGAGGATTTTAACAACATTATGGCGAATTTGATGAATGTTTGTCAGTATAAGAAACACACTGACACCGTCTAAAAAGCATGCATTTGTCAGATTTTTAGTACTAATAACAGCATCATGATCATAAAGTTATTATTTCCAAAGGTGCTATTTATATTTATATATATATTTGTTTTTTAATGAGACGTTTTTGTTTGTTGTGATTTTTAGTTTGAATAATACTGTAAACCCATGGCCCGATTCTATAGCCTGGCTCGGCTGTTACGTCAAACTAACAGATGCAAGACCTGTAAACCTGGAGAGCTGTAACAATCTGGCAAACAAAACTGTTCCATCCCTACTGTGTAAGTACAATTATACAAAAATCACTAAATCAGCGCTTTGACGACATCTTGATTACGTCAATAAGTTTTAAAAATTGTAAATATTGAATTTGTAAATTATGCCCTATGTGCCTTGTTGTGGAAACATGTATCATTAGTTGTATGATACCATGTATTCAATTTGTTTGAAATAACTTCTAGCTTCCGTTTCGTTTAGAAATAAAAAATATTGGGTTTTCTCAAATCAGTGAATACGCATAAGAAAAATGGACGAAATGGTTGTTAAGTAAAAAGTTGGCAACTCATAAATTTGGGGATCCGTTTTTCATAGTGTACGAATTAATGGAAACAATTTCATATTACACCCCTAAAGCAAACAATGTCGAAATTCACATTTTCACTTCTATACCCCTCGACAATTATTGTTTCGAGAACCGCCAAATATCTGCACGAAAGTGAGAAAATCGATTTGTAACTGAAAGAAACAAGGTAGAAGCATTACTGTTGAAGGAGTGTATCTTTACTCATTAAACCTTAAGCATGAATAAAGGATGATGATGATGATCATGATCATGATGATCATGATGATGATGATGATGTTGATGATAATATGATGAAGTACGTGAATTGCAGGACTGCGATTGTTTGAGTAATTTCAAAGTTGATCCTATTCGTAATGCATTTTATCACAGAAAGATTATTAATCAAGATAAATTTATCTTGTATATAAAATATTGTAAATTCCTTAAAACAATATTTTAGAGGCCCACATGTCGAATTTGTGTTTCTTTATATTATAACAATCAGTCGTATCACAACACGACCATCATGAAAGAGGTTCATCTACAGTGTCTCAAAAAAAATGTGCAAGTGAAACCGCCCTCTTTGGCAAATAGAAAATACTCTGTGACATTATGCTTACATCAACGTCAAGAGCTTAGTCTTGGCTTCTAATAACGTAAGTTTGTTCAATTTTGCTTGTTTTAATCTTGAGAATAATTTATTTAAATGAGAAGGGTGAAATTACAATTGTGTCACTTATACTGGCAGTCCCTTGTAAAAGTGTCACAATTGTGATTCCACCCTTTTGTTGTTTAAAGATATCTCGAGATCAAAACAAGCAAATTGAACATAACTTACGTTATTTGAAAAGCTGAGACTTTGCCCTTGACGTTAAGGTAAGCATCATGTCAC
>JZLH01S0445747.1:0-22649 GCA_001188425.1 Eucidaris tribuloides
AAAAAAACATAATTGCAAATAACTTCATATTTTTTACCATTTACCGAAACTATACCTTGGCTTTAATATTCTAAGCAATGAAATTGCTATAATGTGTGTTAAGTTCACCATTCCTATACAAATGATTTATACAAGCTATGCAATTGATAAATTGCATGTTAGAGTTTGTTTTGTTCAAAGATAAGTGACTTATAATTTTCCTGTACCATGCTTAACTGTTTAAAAACAACAAATTTTCACAGTTCTGTGAACATCTGTACTTCAGATCTTTCCGTTACAAGCAATAAGGAAGTTTATAGTCGATGTTTAATTAAACCAAACTGATGATTTCCTCTGGACAATATAAGCCAAGACATAGCACCAGTGTTTAAAGTATAAATGATAGCAAAACACAATTTTGCAAGACTTCAAGACTTCAAATGCATGATCATCTCTTGGAATTCTTGAAGAAATCATGAAATGTTATCACTAAATGTTCACAGTCTTGTTGATGATATTTTGCCCATGTTGGGGTGATGTCCATGTTGGCGCGTATGTGTTGTTACTGGTTGATGGTGCAATTTATTGTTGCTTTCTACGTTTGATTTTACTGGTTCCACACCAGGAACGTTATTAGACAAAAACGAGTCACGGTCGCTACTCAATCTTGACATCATCAGTCGTGCCTGCATGAGCTGGATGTGACGATCAATTCTTCGATTGCCCTTGAGGGGGCCCTCCGATCTTGACCTTTGTAAGCGCATGGAATTTTTCGGAACATGGCCGGTACACGCTGCACCGTTGTGGTTATGGTATGCCTTGTCCTCGGCTATGTGGTTCAGCATGGACTTGCAGTACTTCCTTGAGAATGGGTATGGTTCCAGACTGAGGGCTGTACAGCGCTCGCCCTTTCCTTTTGCGGACTCCACAGGGTGCTGCTTCTTGCATTTGCTGCCGTTGCATTGAGCCCCACTGCAGACTTGTTGCTGCTGGTCAACGAGTGCAATGTGATGTTGCAATTCTTCCATGAATCCCTGGATTAAACATAATGTATTAACAAGAAAGAAAAAAGATTTTTGTTGAGTAATTGCCACATTTTATCCATGCAAATTGGAAATTTGTTTGTGTTTGTTTTCCAATTTTGGCTTTGATGAAGAAGTTTACTTTACATCTCATCTAAATTTGCACCCATCACTACCACTATCATCTTCATCATCATCATCATCATCATTCATCATCTTCATTGATCTTCATCACCCTCATCAATCATCGATCACAATATTACCATCTATCATCATCATCTTTGTCAACATCAATCATCATCGCTATCCATTCTCATCTTTATCATCCATTATCATCATATATCATTGTCATCATCGATAACCACATCATCATTGATCATTATCTTTGTCATCATCAATCATCATCTTTATCATCATCATCATCATTCATCATTCATCATCATCCATTATCATCATCCATCATCATCCATTATCATCATTGATCTTCATCACCAACATCGGTCATCATCATCATCATATCAATCACAATATCACCATCCATCATCATCTTTGTCAACATCAATCATCATCATCACTATCCATTCTCATCTTTATCATCCATTATCATCATATATATCATCATTATTGTTATCATCGATCACCACATCATCATTGATCATCATCTTTGTCATCATCAATCATCATCATCTTCATCATTATCGTCATATTAACCATCACCATCCTTTGTCATCATTGATGTTCATCACCTTTATCATCAATCACAATATCCCCATCAATCATCATCTTTGTCAACATCACTATGCATTATCATCATCATCATCATTGATCATCAACACTACCATCATCATCATCTTTATCATCATCATCATCATCGATCTTCGTCACCATCATTATCATTGATCATAATCATCACCATCATCATTATCACCATCACCATCATCATCACCAACACCATCATCATTATTATCAACATCATCATCAACCTCATCATCATCATCATCATCATCATCATCATCATCATCATCATCATCATCATCATCATCATCATCAATATTGTCATCATGATAAATACCTTATTGAGGATGGAGGTCTTGGTGCAGGTTGGTTGTTGGGCAGCTGGCACTGAGTCATCACTGCGGGCATCATAGATCCAGGCCGTCTTTGGAAGGTTGTTGGGAGTCTGATTGGCTGAAGGGTTTAAAGTGGTCCCTGCATCAGTGTCGCAAGGCGGAGCTTTTGGCTGTAAACAGGAGGAGGTAGGGAGAATAGGTTGGGATGTTACTTTGCTAGGAAAAACGGAATTGAGGGTGTAAAATAAGAGAAAAATGTAGATTTTACATTTAAACTGTTTATCATTCTGCAAGTCTGCATGATTCTATTTTCTTGATTGGGAGAATTTAAGACAAACATTTAATTTATGGCTCCAAGCTTTTCTTCTTCATAAGGGTTTAAATAACAGCCCTTGTGAACAGTTTGTGTAGTTATTGGATTTTATAAAGGCTGTTTTGGATAGTGAAGGAGCAAATTGTTCTTTGCAACTGAGTGTTGTTTTACAACACTGCTGTAAACCTTGAAGAATTAGTGTACACGGGGGGGGGGGGGGGGGGGGGAGGACCAACTTGTCATTACAAGGTGACACATGCGTGTGTGAAAAAATGCATAAAAGGGGTCGTTTTTCACGGTCGGACGATGTACGTGCGCAAAGTGAAATAGGTATCGAAATCGCCAAAATCAAGAAAAAGGAGTATACTTTTATTAGAAAAGATAACTTTAAAAGGGTATCTTTTCAGACTTGAATTATTGTTTAGGGTACTTAAATACGTGAATACTATTTAAGGGTATTGAAAGAAATCAACAGATTATTTCTTATTTAGGATCCATTTTGAAAGTACATACACATGCATGATGTACACCTTGTAATGACAGCTGCCCCCCCCCCCCAACCTCGGGTTGTGACATCAATAAATATCATACATATTAGCCTATTATAAATACGACCAAGATTTGTTGAAATCTGTGAATTGTTAATCCATCCATCCACCCTACCTTGAAAGTTAGTTTGGTTTGTCTCTCTTGCTGCTCCAGTTGATCAGTGGGCCACTCCTTGTGTTGGGCAGGTGCTATGAAGATACAGAAGATGTAGATAAACCCTATAACTGCCGAGATCAGTCCCACAATACTGAACACCAGGTAAACCAAGTAAACTGGAGCAAAAAAAAGAAGAATACCACAACTGACAGTAACCTGATAAGATATTGATCAATCACATATGCATTGATGCATTCATGAATACATTCAAGCAGCTCACAGGCTGGTTATCAAATTGAACATGCTGGAAAATCTTTTCAGTGGAAGCTGTCTAAAGAAAACATACATGTAAGACAACTGGAAATATGAACACAATTAGTTAATCTCAGGGTTTCTTCTTTATACCTTTTTATTAAAGTATAACATTATGACAATGAACTACTTCAATTACACAGTCGGTTTGGGACATATTGCACTCACATCACATAATGGTTAATTTTGTACTTTGAGTGGTTTACTTTTTACCCTTTTGAAATGACATGAAAGCATCATGATCTTGATTGGAACACGCTTAACTCTGAAATGTCTACCACACTATTTATATTTTCAAGTAACATAACAAGAATATTTGTAATCATCTATTCACCAGATATGAGTTTCATGTTGTATAATGATATTTGTAATATAAGTGCTCTGGGCCTCAAGGGAAACACACACTAAATGCATGTTGTAATATAAGTGTAAAAGAATAATATTCTTAATAACATTTTAGGTCTGTAAAATATATCTATAAAAGATAATTTGAGTTTGGAGATATATTGCCTAAAACTCAAAGACCTTCAAAAGTTGGTCTAGCTGCTAAAACACTGTCCATGCTCATATGCCATGCTACGGGGGGGCGGGGGGGGGGGAGGGGGCTGGGGGGGGCGGTGGGGGGGCGGGGGGGGCGGGGGGGGGGGGGGGGGGGGGAGGGGGGGGGAGGGGGGGAGGGGGGGGATTATCATAGAAGTGAAACACCATGCTTGTACATGGACTTTCAAAATGGACTCTAAACAAGTAATTATCCTTTGATCTCAGAATACTTTAAATAAGTATTTTGTCATGTTTTCCCCACCATAAACAAGTCTTCATATCAAGTCTGAAAAGATACCATTTTCAAGCAAGCCTTCTGTTTCCATAAGATGTTTTTGGCAAGAGTAGATAGATTCCCATCGAAGGATTGGGGGGGGGATAATGCCTCCATTTTTTTTATTTGCACAAAAAGTAAAATATATATTTAATGCACACAAGCTGTAAAAGTATAGTTCTCTTTTTCCTTATTTTGGAAACCCTTTTCAGTATATGCATGTGCATCACCAGTAAGTGAAAAACAACCCTTTTTACATGTTCTCTGTACAAGCATGGTGTACACCTTGTAATGACAGTTATCCCCCCCCCCCCATATCACTGAGCCTCAGTCTGAGTGTAGAGTTCTTGAATACCAAGAACACTAGAACCCGTCTCAAGACCAAGACCAAGACCAAGACCAAGACCAAGACCAAGACCAAGACCAAGACCAAGACCAAGACTAAGACTAAGACTAAGACCAAGGCCAAGACCAAGACCAAGACTAAGACCATGGTCAACCACATTCAACACTGACCATAATCAATCTCAATACTCACTGACATATGCAGAGTACATCAGTCCCTGACTCGTATCTTCACCGGATGATGAAATTCTTCCAGACTGGAAGATAACCCTTTTCTCAACAAATTCCAACAGTAGAGTGCTGGCACAACACAGCAGAGAAACCGCACCACTCACCACCAGCAAAGTAGTACTCTGCAACAGAAACATTGATAAAAATAAAAGAGCAATCTTTGCCAGTCTTCAGGTAAGCCATGGACGTGGGTTATCAAAGCAAAATTAATATACAATTCAAGAATAATAACGATGAAATATTATATTTATAAAGCACTTTATACATCATTATAATTATTGAACTTTCATACCCCTTTTCAAAAATATTTTGTTTAATATATTTTGTGTGATTGAATTAGGTTTCTGGATACATGGTTAATCTCTCAACTTGCTGCATTTCATCCAGTGCACGTATTGTCTTCCTACCAGGAACACCGATGGCATAACTGGCATCATGAGGCAAACATCCACAACTTTCCAACTATGCCACACTCCACAATAATACTTCTGAATTGGTCTGCAATTTCCCAAAGCAGGCTAGTATGCTTTTGAATGTAATTAATTGGGTCAAAACATGAAATAACATTTCAAATGTATGTAGATTACCTTATTGTAGGAATGCTTTCCACAACATAATGAAATGGTAACAGTGATGAATCCACCAAGGAAAGTCTGTAGATTAAACAAAACATAACAAAAATCATGATAACGAAAATGATAATAATGATAATATATATAATAGAAATATATATAACAATGATATAAATATAATACAGAAATGTATGTTCATATTTGAGTATGGTGATATTTATTATATAATAATAATAATAATAATAATGGGTTCTTAAAGTGCGCTATCCACAATGTATTATATCAATTCCAATAAATCACAACCATGTGCATTTACAGAACATTTGGGTTTTATTTTCTGTATAATGGTAATCAACTCACAATTTGTGTATAAGAGACCTGACCTGCTCATTTCTTGTAAAATATTTTATTAAAGACTATCAAAACCAGGTGGCTTTTTAGCATTGTTCATTAAATTCTGAGTACATGACATTCTCAATATGTCTACATAATGGGTTTGTCAATGGTAAAATCTCAAACTTCAGACTAATTTTCTAGTAAACGTAAGTCCCCAGCATATCACAATATATGGTACAGGAATAGACTAATATCCATTTAAATGTTTTCTTCCTTTTTTAAAGGAGGGGACATATTTGAAAAATAAAAACTAACTTTACACTACTAATTTTATGGAAACATAGCAACCTTTTGCCTCCTTCCTTTACTTTTCTGATAATTGTATAAATGGGACTTCAGAGAATTGATACACATTTCAGATTGTCAGCTATCTAAGGTAGATGCCGACTGTTATGTCAATAAGAAGAAAACTAATTCAGCTACCAATATTAAGATATACAGTGTATATAAAAAAAAGAAGTTAATCCATGTTTAGAGAAAAATGTTTCCCAAATATGTGAATTCAAATATTTCTAACTGTAATATCCATACAGTAGCTTTTTTTTCTTTCCAATGACACCTCACTCACATCGCTGATGTCCTTGGCGATCCAGTGAATTGCTGTCAAAGAGAACAATGTGAAACCACACTTTTTCCAAGTTTCGGCCAGAGGATGAAAGATTGACGACACTGATGACTGGGTTGATATGTTTTAACATGAGAGGTAATCTCACATTTTATGCAAGTTTTGCCAAAACTTGGAAATGGTGTGATTTAGCATTGTTCAAGAGCATTGTACTCGGTCATGCATGACACCAGTGATGTGAATGAGGTATCATTGGAAAGACAAAAAGATGCTCTTCATGGATATTATAGTAATAAATCTCTATGATAAAAATAGTTAGAGATATTTTTCCTCTAAACATGGATTACATTTATTTTGATACACACATACTGTAATTGTATATCTTTATACCATGATGATCATTATTTGTCTTATCATGTAGGTCTACACATTTATCTCCTTACTCACTGATTTTTTTTCTTTTATTCAACCCTACATGGTAGTCAAGCAATGTTTGAGGCCTTCTGGGCTTGCTTTTTATCATTCAGAGTTTACAAAAGTGCCAACAGTGATTGTAAGAAAATATAAGACCACTAAATACATGCTAATTGGTGCACAGACTTGAATTATCTGATTTTGTTTATTTAGAATGAAAGGCTTTATATTGGTTTCTACATGAATATCTTTCAATCATAACTATTCATTCTCTTTTACAATGACATGTCAGATATGTAGATAAGAAATAGCAAACTTAAATCTCATTATCAATTGATTACTAAAATCTATCAACATAATTATATTGTAAGTTAATCAATCTCAAAATTACAACATGCGACACAATTTTGTCCCTTAGCGAGTATTAACAGAGTTTCTGTGAGACTTACCGCACCACCTAACCAAACAGGCGACCTCAAATTGAAGTGAATTTCTTCCTCCAGTCTGGCGTAGATGCCAACTGTTATCAAGCCGACCCCCGAGACGAGATAGAGGGCACCAAATAGGACACATCCCCAAATGGCCGCTTTATCATGTGACTCCTTTACTCCCATGGTAACAGACTCAGGCTCCCAACTGTTCTATGCTACCTGTGTTAATTAAATAAAATGCTGGAATAAAATTAATTGTGTTTATTTTGGATCCACAGAGGGGGAACTCATGCAACAAATGCTATATAGCCCCTTACAACTGTCTGCTATGCTATTCCTGCTTGGTAAATGCCTGTTCATACCCATGACAAAAAAGTATATTTCATCACAAGATTTGTGCCTCACAATATTTACCCCTTACAGCTGTCTGCTATCTTTTCCTGGAGATTTTTAAAATTTAATGATAGAGGGCGCTCTTCTATGGAAGTTATGTGCTAAGGCAGGAGACATGGTTCCAAAAATCTGGCACCTGTTATTTTTATAATTTTTTAAATTAAAAAACTAAACTGTCTGAAACCAAATATTCATGTCTGGCCTGTAATAAATCATGAGGACTTACTCATTTAAGTTGAAATTATTGCATATTGTATTCAGAAATGCAATTTTGGCCAGGTATAAGAATCGCACACAGAGTCAAGGCACGACTCTCGTGAGTGACAATATTGTGTTCCAAAGAGTCACGTTTTCAGAATATTTTACTTTTTAATGAAATTGTTTGCCCAAATACTAACAAATGAAGAGATAAAATATTATCATGTACATTTCCCCCTGAATTTCAAATTATTTGGTATGTATTTGTGTATCCTGAGGGTCATTGAATTCAGTTAATTTGTGCCAAAGAATTAATTTACTTGTCCAATATACAACAGTTCAGTTGAATAAATGCAATTTCTCCCAGTGCTTATATTTTTGTCTGAACTTAGCATTAATCAATATGTAAATAACAGAAGAAACAAATCAATTTTGCAGTGCAGTGAAAGTGTTTTGAACATAATTAAGTTGTCATTATTTGTAGGCTACTCCTTCACTACACAGAACACTACACACCAAACAGTCTTACTTGCTATTGTATTGTGCACATGATGTATGACAGTATTGTAAACTATGGACACACATTCACTCATTCATGCATTAACACCTGCAATCCTTACCTGTATCTTCTGCTGTATTGAATTGTTTCTTCCTTCTTAGCTCATGGTTTCAGCATTCAAAACTTAAGTTGCCCTCCTATCCTCCAACTTGTCCAACTTGAACTAGCCCTCAGGGCAAGCCACCTCACTCAGTACAACTCCATGCTACCCCCACCACCACCTTCAGAGCACTGTCCAGTGGCACAGATCACTACAGCTAATTAGCATAATTTATGCATAGGAATTTGTAAAAGAATAGTACATTTCACTGATGGTTTCTTTGTGTAGTGGTGGTGGCACACAATGTGAGTAAATTAGCATATTAAATGGAGCCAAATGTTCACTTGTGGTAAAACACCATTGTTAAGCTTCTCAACTCATGCAGTTCTTTTTTTTAGCCATGTGTAGATCAAAGTTTGGGGGGGGGGGTGAAGTCTAGGAAAATCCTTGTCTGTATATTTTATGAAGCCATCATCATCATCATCATCATCATCATCATCATCATCATCATCATCATCATTGCCATCATCATCATCATCATCATCATCATCATCATCATCATCATCATTATCATCATCACTACTATCTTATGAAGAAGGGGGAGGTGGGGGATTGACAACATCTTTCCGGACAGTGCAATTGTAGCAAAGTGATTGGAGGATTCTTGAGTAAATGATTTATGATTTGTTTCACAGATATGAAAGCTTACCATATAGCAGATCACCTTGAACAAACAGCTATTTGCCCCTTTTTTTGCCTCGATTTTGTTTTCATATTATCAGCTGTTCTAGAGTCTTTGTAATGTATGCAAACATACACAACTACAAGCAGAAAATGTGAAGGTAAAACAAGCCATCAATCAGTAATAAATTAATCATAATTCAAAGTCATCCCATAGTTCAAAGTCAAAACAGTTTATGGTATACATCTTTTCCTAAACTTTGGTCATAGTGTATCACAATACAGTACACACTACAGACAAAGATCAATATTCCCTGTTTGTCATATTTTCATCTATCAGAAGTTGAAGTGTGGTGCATGTCTGGTTCCGAAATATGGAAACAAAAATAAAATGTTACTGCCTCCCCCCCCCACCCCTCCCCCCCCCACCCCTCCCCCCCCCCTAAAAAAAAAAAAAAATCCTGTATATAAATACTTGATGATAACTTCTCAATAACCATTTCTAAATTGCACTTTTTTGTCAATTCATCAAAGTCTGCTCTTGTTTACATTCTTTCTTTCAACTTTCTTTCCAGAAAACAAAAATAATGACAGGCCACAGAAGTAAAGTTTTCAGAATCTGGCTATTCAAACAAAATTGAAAAAGAAAAACAGGGTCTCTCAAATAGCTTGTCAATTAGCAAGGAAAACATAGTAATATCTTTCACTGATAACTGGAAGATCATGCTATTATTATTGCTATGTCATCATTTCGGATGACAGGGACTAGAAAAGCTAACTTAATCATTGTTACCCTCAGGCATCCAGTCCCGGGTAGTTTTGCATATGGATATGTGACCACAACACTTTTCACCCTTCTCTTTTTGATGAAGTGCGTGGGTTCTTTTACATGCCGAGGTGTTTCTGTCTCAACACGGGACCTCCGGCTTTACGTCCTACCCGAGGGACGAGGTAATGGGGATAAAGTGCCTTACCCAAAGACACAACCGTCATGGCCCGGCGTGGATTCGAACCTCATACCTCTAGGTCGAGAAACCGAGTCTTATCCACTGAGCCATGACACCTCCAAATGCTCATTTATCCTCTGACATTGTTATTTATTCTTTCTGATGCATTATTCCTTTATCAATTAGATATTTTTGGTGAACTCAGTTGAATTGATTGGGGGCCTGGATCTGACCAGTGGACTGCCATTTGAGAACCCCTGGTGTAGTCTTTTCACCATTTATCAAACTACTGCACTAAACTCAGACACTCAAGACAAATTCATTCACCAAAACACAAATGAATTAAAACTGATGTTTTTATTTCAACATTGTTACAACATAATTTATCAAATATCAATTACAGTTACCTTATTTATCACAGAAAGAGTCTTAAAATTGAACTCTTAGAAAAAAAAATCTGATTACACTTTTGTATTTCAATTTTTATTATGTGCCTTCGGAGTATACAATAAACAAAAACAGGAATGGAATGGTATAACTGAAACATCCAAATAAATATGTTGACTCTGAAATCAGCTTCATATTACACATTCAAACATTCTGATGAATCCCTACAGACTGACGGTCTGATAGACAACAATAAAGGTCCAATAGACCGGTAAAAATGGCCAGCGAATTTGATCGACAAAAATCATGAATCTAGGTTTAAAAGTATGATAAGCAGCTTACTGTATTTAATTGAAATTAAAGCACCAAGCTCTCCTGTTCCTTCATTTTAATTCAATTTGCACAACTGAATCATCCTAGAGTAGATCTTTGAACAGACAAACTATGGTTGCCATCTTCCAGTCT
This sequence comes from Eucidaris tribuloides, assembly GCA_001188425.1. NCBI lineage: Eukaryota > Metazoa > Echinodermata > Echinoidea > Cidaroida > Cidaridae > Eucidaris > Eucidaris tribuloides. The sequence goes on from JZLH01S0445747.1 coordinate 10,780, forward strand.
ATTGGAATTTTGGTCTATTGAGCCTTTGATCTATCAGGGTGTAACTGTGTACCACTTACTTTAAGGGTAAATGACATGATTGGGGGTAGTCCTCAACTTGGGGTAAAACTATTCTAGAATCAAGTAAACTATGCAAGGATTCTCTTGTGACTCAAAGTTGACTCATTTTAAAAGTACTTCCATCAGTGTGCCTTGTGACAGACAAATTTGTTGTGTAGCTTTCTATGGGATTAATTTCTCTTAGGGCTCAAGAGAAATAAAGTCCTGATATGTTCGTTCTTGCTTGATTCTCGTTAAGTAAACAAATTCAAGACAAATCCTTCCACTCCAGCCAGGAGATCAACTCCAGCTGGTGTATCTTTGGTATATCTTTCAACCAGTTTGGTTCTAGAGGCCTTTTCAATTTCTCCCAATCATGTCACTGCCCTTTAAGTTGGTCAAGCTTGTCATTATCAGATGTTACCGACACAGTGACACATACCACATTCATAATACAGGGTGGCCCAGAAACAACTAAACACCTGCCATCGTTCATTTCTTCAACATCTGGTTTTCATTTCAGTGGTTACAACATTCTTTTTCTAACAGAAAGATACCATGATCATTGATTTTGAGTTGGGCATTTGGATTCCATGGCCATTTTTTTGAGGCAATGTCATTTCCCAAATTTTCTATTTTGTCAACTCCAGCGATCCTCGGAACACTGAGATATTTTCGCATCTTAGTGTGCCATATGATAAGCTGCACAGAAAAAATGCAATAACAATGTGTACATACCTTACATTGCCTTCCTTATCAAAGTAAGGGCAGTTATTCGGTTTGTCTGCATAGCATGGTATGCTGTAATGTGAGAACATCTGTGTTTTGAGGATAACTGGAAATTGAAAAAACTTGGAAATTTTACCTGAAGCATGTCTCAATGGCAACAACTAATGCATGAAAGCATGATACTAAGTTTCGTGTGTATCCAGTCCTCAGGGAGGATACATTTGAAAACATCTGTAAACCAAGTGCAGTTGTTTATGCACTGCTGTGAAGTAGTCATTTACCAAGTTAAAAGACAAATTTTCATAATCTAATCTAAATTAGTAGTATTATGCTAAAATGCAGAAATTTCTCCCGACAGTGACCAAAACTTACCTCTTTACTGCCAAAAAGCAAAAATCCGTGGGGGGGGGGGGGGGTCAAAAGTTGTGAAAATCACTCAAAAATCCCATGATTGAACAAATGAGGGGTAGCAGGGCGGCCGCACCCTCTGCCGTGTTGCCACCCCTGCACTGTATAACACTTTAATAATGACTTATTCTGATTAAAGATCATGATTCATTCCATACTGAAATGAGCCACATGCCTCTGCACCATTTCAGAGCAATAGTGCATCTTAAATATCATTAGGTACACAATCCCATTAGATTTGCATGATATCATTAATTTTTGTCAATGTCGGAATTATACAGCGCACAAGGCAGTAGGCAAATTCTCAGATAGATATATTGTAGACCTTTCTATTTACATGTTCATAAAAAATACACATCTATCCTATATCTTTTTTTTTTCATTCAGTAATTTATTTCATATATAATCTTATAAGTATTTTTGCTGTTGAATATGAATTCACTCTGGTGTCACTATAGTGGATACATTCACGCTGTGGTGACAAGTATCCACAGTGCACATATCTTTTTGTCATCAAACGTACATGTGCAATGATGATGTTGGTTAGTTGTACACAGCTTTGGTGCTGAAGAGTGATGATTATGGTTGGACTTTGGTATCTCAGAAATTCTGACAATCTGGTTCCATTGTTTATTCACCAATGTACTCCTAAACCAAGAAACGCCATAATTGAGTAACACAAACATAAGGCAGCTTGATATCAAGCACTCTTTCAATTCTCCATATCGCATACCCGATATTCACCGATAGCAGATATTATATATCAACATCCTGGACTTTTTGCAGTCTTGCTTACTTCTGCTCCGACTCAGAACGGAGGTGGCGACATTGATTTAATACAGCCAATCAGTTTCAGTTGTATTACCACTTTTTCTTACATTTTGTGTGGTTGAACTAGCTATGCCCCACTTATGAGCAAGGTTCCATGCAAACACACATGAATGAAACTTTACCTTCATCTCAAATGTAAAAAATAAGGTGGGATAATGCGATTGCAAAATTATGAAAACAACAGAGGTTTTTAAATACTGCATCTTTGAACACGCACAAATGAGATATTGGATGTGAACAAGTTGGCATATCACACCAGAGAATCACAATTATCTGAGTGCGACCCCAATGGTCTCTCATAGACAACTAGGTATATGTGATATGGAGAATTACTAAATTGGGTTAACACCAGTGTTATCCCTATGAACAAAATTTGTCAACCCGTTGGAGACGATCTGATTTCACTATTACACAGTTTCCATAGACCCCCAACACGAGTTAACTTGTTCTTAGTCTCCAATGGGTCAACACAGTTACCTTCACCAGAGATACCACAGGGAGCATTCCAAATCTCCTGAGATCCACAAGCGAGATAGCAAAACCACACTGTGGGAGGGGGAGGGGGTGTCCTCCTCCCCCGCCCCTCCCACAGTGTGGAGCTTTTTTGTTTATCAATGTGGAATTGTGGGTTCTAGTGCATACCCAAGAGGTTTTTTACTTATTTCTACAGGCATTATTTCTATGTTCAGTTGAGTATTGCATACTTTAGTCATATTGTAATCAGCTACACACACAATGCTTCTAGAATAAATAAAGTATAGAAATAAAATAAAGTAAAAGCTAAATGAGTCCCAGGCTTATTCCCAGGTTCGATCCCAACAAGCCCCAAATTTTTCTCTTTTTTTTAATGACACCTTCACAACCAAAAGGAATCACACAAAATAACAAGATTCTATTAAGTTTACAAAAAAGAACTTAATCTTGTGTAATTTTTGCCCATTTACCAGAAATTCTGGAAAGCTTCTCTCTTTATGTGAATTTCCATAAATGTGGCATCTCTGTTCCATGAAGTGGCAATACAACACCTTGCAGATAACAGAAAAACCTTAAAGTTTGCACTTCCTCATCAGCAGAGACTCCAACTCTCCCATTTTCGGCGGGAGATCTCCCGCTTTTGAGTCCATTTCTGCAAAATTTCCTGCCCTCCTGCTTGAGTTTTAATCTCTCCCGCCCAAGCTGTGTTTCTCATTTTTTCTCCCGCCCAACCACCTTTTGAAAAGAAATAAATCTGAATCAGTGGGTTTGATCTCATATACTGTTTTCATATGTTATAAATAAACATAGGATGGCACCAGAGAGCTTCTAGAACCCTAAAAATGGCCTCCGGCTGCAAGAAATTTCATGCTTTTTGCTGGTAATGTGGGCCACACTCACATTGAGTTAGAGTCTCCCATTTACGAGGAGGTCTCAGCAGGAGAATCTTCTGCTTAAGAGGTGTTTAGGGTTGGAGTCTGTGTTCAGTAACAATATCAAGACAAATTCTTTTTCATTAAACTTAACATTTTCATTGTAATTTTTCCTTGTCTGTTACCAACACAATCTGCATATTGCAAGTAACAACTCAGTCACTTCTATTCATCATCATTCGTCTGAAGAAAATATGAAGAATACACACACACACTTTGGTATTTGTACAAAGTTCATTCTGACGAAATGAATGATTTCATCAAAATACAATTTCAGATCACATTCAAGTTGCATTTTGCACACACAGATGTGAATGTCATTTTGCTTGCCATTATCAGCATATTTTTTCTATCAATTGAATTTAAAACTTAATGTTTCTCTTCTCTCATTTAGCCATACGTAAAGACAATAACCACAGCTGACCAAATAAGATGGCTGGTTTCTGCTTTGCTCTTGGCAAGAAATGAGTAGTATACTAGCAAAGCTTTCCCTGTTTGGAGAGAGAAAATAATTACAACAATGTTGTTGTGAAAATGGATCAGCAATGACTATTGTTATCAACACATCATTTACCGTTATTATGTAAAATCCTCTACATCGATCATCAAATGTGTTTGATAGACCAAAGGTCAAATAGACTGAGGGTCCGATAGACCAATTATTAGATGGGTCTGATAGACTGATTATCAAAAAGGGGTTTGATAGACCAATTAACAAAAAGGGTCCACGAACAATCGGTCTATCAGATCCTTTTTAATAATCGGTCTATCGGACCCTTGGTCAATCAGACACTTTCTTGTTATTGGACCTTGTTTGAAAGTCAGTCTATCAAACCCATCGGTCTAACAGACCCCCGGTCCATAGGGTTTCCCCTCAACTGTACGACTCACAGGTTTCTGACTTGGGACTAGATAAAGTGGTTATACACCACAATACATGAAAGTTTGCAACAGGACAATCTTGTCATGTGCCGCTGACATTGTCTATATTATATCAACCCGTTGGGAAGGATGCAATAAACAACAACAGCATGTCATTTGTGTATGGTTTACTTGCCACTGCATTAAACATAATTTCCTTGTGGCTGTCTACAGTTACTTCATTAGTGACTTAAATGCACTACCGAGTGATGGTAGGCCACAGTTCCCATCTCAGAAGACTGAATATAAGTAGTCTATGGTACAATCACCTTTATCACATCAGAAATCATGATAATCAAACAATACAACAATCTTTTCACTCCGATGATCACCATGTTATGCAATGTAAAACGTCATTGAACAGGGGCGTCAATCCGTTTTTTCAGATTGGGGTGGCAAGAGTAAGAAAAATGTCAAAAAATTTTGCCGCTCCGCACCAAATTGTGTTTTAGAATTTTCAGAAAAATTGAAAATTGTGTATATTAAGAATTATTTTTTTACATTAAGTTTAATCGTTTTGTTGTGTCTTGCACTACTTTTTAGACGTATCCTTGCATTATGAATTTTCAAGTTGTCAAAATTATTGGGGGGGGGGGGGGCAAGGCAAATCGATATGTTTGCCCCCACCCCAATATTTTCATTGGGGTGGCAACTGCCCCCCTTGCCACCCCAGGATCGACGCCTCTTTCATTAAATTATATGTAGCCATATAACTCAAACAGCATAACCTTGATCTGGTTAGGTCCATGGTCATTTTACAATTCAACCAAAGAGAAAATATCTTTCAAGCAAAATCAATATTAGCCTTAATATAGGCAAATATTCATGAATGATGAATTGATGCTGACATGACTTGGTGTACACCACAGGCTCCACAGTAAAGATGCTACACATTCAAGGCTGTTTACATTGCAGAAAAAACCCATTTTGTTGTTGGATTGTTTTCACGATCATGAAAAAAAAAAGATTTACATATGATTTTTTTTCACTCAGTTTGACCACTGATTGTATGTATTTTTATTTACCAGGCATACTTCAATTACAATAATCATGCAGACTTTAATTTGTGAGTTCAGATTACTTGAATATTGCACAGCGTTATTCTGCTAAGTTCAGTTCACTCACAATACTGATCGTGACATAAGCTGGTCTGTTCAGCTTAATCAACACATACTAGGAGTGGCCTCCTGAACTAAGCTCAGGCAACAATATCTATGACAGAGAACTGATTCGCTAAAGGTTTAACATAGAAATGATCTCCTCACTTCAGTTCAAAAACTGCTAGAGTCAATATAGTCTGGAATGTTGAAGTCACCGACTGCACTGATCTCAGTCCAATGAAATGTGGTGACACAAAACTGGTCTGCTAACTTCAGCTGGTACCAAAAATAAACTTGAAATACAAGTTCAGAAACATAGTTATTCAAGTATCAGGTCACATCTGACAGACCATGAATTTATCATTAAATCAATCAATCAAAACAATCAAATAATCGTACCTTCGCAATGGATTACTCATATAGCACCCACAATGTTTACATGGAAGATATCCGATAACAAAATTGCTTGCTGAAGACATAGCAATTCTGAACTGCACTTATTCCAAATAAAGCACATGCATGTTTCATGCATGCCCCTTGCATCACATCAAATTGCAAAAAAAAAAAAAAAAAACCACAACTTGTCACAATTTGGTCGCTTTTGAATTTGCATAGGTTCTGTCATGTTATTTCAAAACAGATTATCTGACTATTACACGGCAATAAAAACAAAACAAATTAAAGCAAAGAAATGATCTTCAAACATACCACTATCTGAACACTGAAATAAGGCTTAGAAATAAGCTGCACTTGAAAGTCACAATAAACCAATTCTCTAAAAACACATTAAAACTGGCACATTTCAGTGGTAGTAAGTTTCTTCCAAGTTGACAAAATGGGCAGTGAAAAAAAGACTTGACTTGATATGAAAATGTACTTTCACATACAAGCATTTAGACTGTACCTTCTAACCTCTATTTTCTTAATCTTAAAATTCTCAAATAGTAACCATTTACCCTCCATTCCAACTTCAACACCATATAACATCCACAGTGTACAAGCTGTATTTTCAACTGTAAAGCACTTTGCTATTGTATCACAAGCTCTCTAATATTGTGTACACAATAAACTGCATTTGGGGATCTTTATGCGGGGGAAGAGAGGGGCAATTTCATTTTTTTTTCATATCACTTGATAGAGAATTTCTAGCCACATATTCTGATGCACAAGGTATATGACAGTGTTAACCCGTTGGAGACTATGTACGAGTTAACTCGTGTTGGAGTCTATGGAAAACGTGTATTATAGCAAAATCAAATCGTCTTTAACGGGTTAACTATTATTTGCGTAAATGCTCCAACTTAACACATTTATTCTCCACCACATGCACCTGCAACAAACACATCCCAGTAGGCAATCTGAATATACTTGCATTGTATCCATATCCAAATCCAGATCCAAATGTTGGATTGTTCAACCCATAGTTACACTCAAATAAGGCTTTTGAGGGTTTTTATGCAATTATCCCGACATGCACACATGTAGCAGATGTATTTTTGAGAGGGTCCCACTGATGTCATAAATTTTTCATATGATGTTCTCTGTATTTTAAGATCGCAATTGCTGATCTATTAGTTTTAACAAACATGTCAGAAAAAAAAGAAGAAAAAAAAAGAATGTTTCTGCATGACTAAATGTTCCACCAAACCAAGTAAATATGCAGTTGACCTACTTTTCTAATGCACCAATTGTAGACAGGTCTTGACACTACTACTTGCCCACTTGCCCTGGGCAAGTAAAGGCTCAAAATGTTTGCATTTACTTGCCTGACTGGGCAAGTAAAAATATTGATCCTCAAATGAAGAAAAAAGTCCAAAATCTTAATCAAAAGTTTACAAAATATGTGTGAAATTGTTTGTTCAGTTAACTTAGAGTAATTCCATCATTAGTTTTTCATTATACTTCATTTTATGATTCTTGAAATTCATAAATTATACTTTTGCAACCCCCAGAATCAAAATAACAAACTTCCTATGCTATAAAAACATCTTAACGGTTAAAATTCATCATCATCATCATCATCAGGCATTGTTCAACCATTGGTGGATGAAGCCCTCCGCAATCAGTTTCCATTCGCTTCTATTTGCTGTCATTCTGTTCCATGTTGCTGTGTTTGTGTATGATGATATTTCGTCTCTCCATCTTCTCTTTTGTCGACCCCTTCATCGCTTGCCTGTTCTTGGTTGCCATTCTGTGAGTTTCTTGGTCCATCTGTTGTCTTGTGTTCTATATAAGTGTCCTGCCCATCTCCATTTCATCTCTTTAATTTTTACTATAATATCTTTGACCTTCGTTTTCTGCCGTATGTCAGTGTGCTTCACTTTGCCAAGTAATGTTAAATTGAGCATTCTTCTTTCCATAGCTCTTTGTGTTGTTCTCAACGGTTAAAATTAGTGAGGAATAATTTGTAATGTTTTCTATTATTGTGTATTTTCAGCAAGTACATTTTCCATTTAGGCAAGTACAAATCTGAAAGTGATAATTTCACTTGCCCAAAGAGCAAGCATAAAAAGTTCGTATGGAGCCCTGTTGTAGAGCTTCATTTTGATGAACTACCAGATATCACATTAAAGCCCAATTTTAGTTTTGGGAATTTTTGTTTTATTTGAAAGCTTTATGCCCCAAGGTTATATCACGCCAATGCCAGATTCTGAATTTCTTTCATTTTTTTAAAAATTAATTAATGAAAAATCTCGGGGGGACCCCTGAGTTATACCTGAGTTATCTGAATTAATCTGAGTCATACCTCATCAGAAAGAGCAGACTCTGCTCTTTCTGATGAGGTATAACTTGGATAATCTTAACACCTTATTAATCCTTTGGATGCTATAATGTAAAATATAGTCGAAAATCTCGGGGGTTCCCCAAAGATTTTTCATTAACTAATTTTTCAAAAAACGAAAGAAATTCAGAATCTGTTATTGGTGTGATATGACCTTAGGGTATAAAGCTTTCAAATAAAACAAAAATCCCCAAAACTAAAGTTGGGCTTTAAGGTGATAGTAGTCCAAAATTTACCATACATGAAGTACCATGTATCACTTTCAACTTTGTATTTTAGACTTTCAATCATAACATTTGGCAACGATTGGACATAAATTATTAAAAAAAATGGAATACCTCACTTTTGATTAATGGTTTCCTCAAAAGCCCCGCAAGACATCAACTCATTCCAAAGGCGTATACATTATTCAAAACATGAGGGACAATATGGTTGGTGATTAATGGGATATTTGAAGTAAGGGGCGGATAATGAACTCAGTTTGTTGTACACAAAATATTCAGAAAACATTACTGATTTATATTTTTGAGAAAAGAACACAAAAATGTTTTCATCGCTCCTGGTCAAGTGGCCACATCATGGCCCCCAAAGCAATCACATTGATTAATACATGCTGGTCAGCCCAAGCAGGTCAGATGTGATGAACAAATAATTGGAAATATCACACAGTGATAGTTCAGCAAGCCTACATAATTGTAATCCAAGCCGATTGAATCATTAAATAATAGAAATATATATTTTTTATTGTCATGTTTACTGGTACATAATTAACCATTTTCTTCTATTAAAGTAAGGAAACAAGCGTATTTTTAATAATAGAATTTTGCGAAGTATAGCAATGTATCCACTTTCAATAGGTCTACAATTTAAATCACATAAAGGGTAAAGCCATAATTAGAAGTGTGTATAGTTTTTGCAAAAGAATTCCTCGAGTAAAATGTGAAATCTTAAACAAAAAATGATAAAGCAATGTCCTATCAATGTTGTACATGAATTTTCAAATTTCTGTACCAAAATTATTACTCAGATAAAAAAAAACTTTATGAAGAAATATTTTTCTCTCTAACAAGACATGAAAACCTGATTTAACAGTGATGTACAACAATAAAACAAAACAATAAATAAAATGTAAACCTTCTAATAATTACTTTAACTATGTTAATTGCTCCAGAAAACACTCAAATAACTCATTGTACGATGTATTTTTCAATACATTCGGCCCATGGTATTTTAGGTATTATTGGTTTGTGGGATAGTAGGATAAAATCCCGTACAAAATTTATTCCATCATAACATCTGGTTCTCTATGACTGACAATCTGGAGAATGATACTACTCATGCCTTTTTTCGAATGACGCTTGTTCGTACACCCATGAATGATTATTAATGGAATGTCTTCTTGGATGAAATCTCTGATCAATAAAAAGCATATTCACATTGGCTTGATAAAGAATTATGCATCAGAGTGTAATGATAGCAAATCTAGTTTCCTGAGCCAAAAAAAATAATAAGTTGTTTTCGAAAGCAGTGAGGAGGAATTGACCCTTTCGGTCAGCCCTATTATACACAGTTAGTTTCCTCTTGCAGACTGGCAAGTTATACACAAACGATAATATCAGTAGAAAAGAAATTGCCCGCTACTTGCACATATGCAAGGATCAAATCCATTGAAAATATGTATTGTTCAAATGTGGTATTACCAGGGCATGATGATTCCAATATTTTAAACAGAAAAGAATGTATGTATTACTATTTCCTTTCATCACACACATACATTCATAATCATAGGGCTCATTGAATCATAAAAGCAGATTACCGGTCTACATCAAATGAAAAAAGAGAGAAAAAGAAATCTAACAAGCAATTGTCCTGTCCCTTCACAAAATGTGCCACAAATTGTTTCACTAATTCTTTGCTACTTTTAAAGTTTCATAAATTAAATTGCTCAGAGATTTTGATCCTGACGATCCTTGTAAGTACGCCTGTTTCGAGTAAACATTTACTTGTTTATTGGTAAGTATCGCCTGATTTTGAGACAGAAGACAGTCCGACTGGAGTAAAGAGGTTGAAATAAGCTGTGGTCATATTTCAAAGTCATACTTTTGAAACCATTCACAGACATCCTTTTTTTTTACCAAATCAAACTCAACTTTCGATAAACGTGTCATTTGTAAATCATAATAGTGATAACAATATTGTGCATTGTTTATAAAACATTCATCCACATATTGGGCAAGCTCAATCAGAATATTACCAATGCTGTATTTTGCCAGTATGGAAAAATACCAGTCCGGTCTGATAATTACAAGAGTCCATATCTGCTTACACCTACAGTGCTGAGTAGTCGGTTAATCATCCAGAAAAATCACCGTGTAGTTGATTAGCAAAAGGGGGTTTTCAAACCAGCCTTCCTTTAAGCTACTCACCAAGCACAATGCAGAAAAGTGCATCATAAGGTCAGAAGCCCACAGAGATCTAATCTGAAGGTCACTAACCCTTAATGATCTTGAGGTCATCAACCAAAACATTCTTGAGTTTCCAGTGCAAGGTAACCTCAAGGTCACAAAACCATGATGAATGTGATGTTGCTAACACTCAATAATCTGAAGGTCGACTACCTACAATAACTTCAAGTCTTTGTTAGCCTATCATGATCTCAAGGTTGACCACCTTACATGACCTCAAGGTCAACCATCCAAGTTGACCTTGTGGTCACAAGTCCAAAATGTCCTCAAGGTCATCAGCCACAGATGCTCACATGGTGGCCAGCCAAAGATGCTATCAAGGTTACCCAAGATATATCAAGGTGGACCAAGACAAGATGACCTCCACAGCACCAGTCCACAGTGATCTCAAGTTCACCTGAGATGACTTCACGGTCAACAGTTCAGAATGATCTTATGGTTAACAGCCTATATGATCTCAAGATAGACCACCCTAAATGATCTCAGGGGTACAAGTCAACAATGAGCAAGGTCATCAAACCTACCTGACCTCAAAGCTGACCTTCCAAGATGATCTCAAGGTCACTGTCTCACAATGACCTCAAGTTCAGCCCTACATGACCTCAAGATCAAACACCGAATATAACCTCAAGATCAACAGCTCTCGAATGATCTTATAGTTAACCAGCCTAATGATCTCAAGATAGACCATGTGAGCAAGGTCATTAACCCTATCTGACCTCAAAGTTGGCCTTCCAAGATGATCTCAAGGTCACTGTCTCACAATGACCTCAAGTTCAGCCCTACATGACCTCAAGATCAAACACCGAAGATAACCTCAAGATCAACAGCTCTCAATGATCTTATAGTTAACCAGCCTAATGATCTCAAGATAGACCAGTGAGCAAGGTCATTAACCTCATCTGACCTCAAAATCGACCTTCCAAGATGATCTCAAGGTCACTGTCCCATCTCACCTCAATTTCATCAGCCCTGCATGATCTGAAGATCGACCAGCTAAGATGACCTCAAAGTAACCGGCATAAGTTGAACTTTAGGTCAACCAGCCAGAATGAACTCAAAGATGAACTTCCAAGATGACCTCAAGGTCAAGGTCACATCCAACAATGATGTCAAGGTTGCCAGCCTAACATACTCTGAAGATCAACCAACTAAGATGACCTCAAGGTTGCCAATTCAGGATGCTCCT
>JZLH01S0445770.1:7112-18151 GCA_001188425.1 Eucidaris tribuloides
TGGTAACATGTCGTTATGAGTTTTTCTCATAAAACAAATTCATGACGTATGGATCTCAGACTTTCAACACACCATTTGTAAGTACTAAACTACCGTTTGGTATTGATAATGAAGGGAAGTAATGGACTTGCACATCCCTGACACAATCGTTAATTGATAAACACACTTTTGCAGTGTAAATACTCTCCTGTTCCTGCCAGAGTGTACAAATTTTCAAATTAACCATCACGCCTTGGAGAAGAATAAGAAAATGTTTTGTAGTAAATCGAATCTATCACTAAATTAAAATTTGGGTGACTTCATTTTGGTTTTCATTCTGAAAATATATCTTCAGACATTTTAGAAGACTTGCAATACTCGGGGGTAATCACTTTTATTTCCAATATCGAAAAATCAGGAATCCTTAATATTGTATCATTCCTTTCCCCTTTGAGGTTGAATATTTGTCTTTTTAGGTACACGTACACACGAAGAAAAATACGTTCAACTTTGCACCTTTAGAGGTGCAGACCATTGTCACACTGGGAACACCATTAAAGGTGCAACTTTGCACCTTTCACAAAAGTGCAAAGTTTCAGATTTGCACATAAAATGTGCATGAGGGCACCATATAAAAAATAAAAGTCGTTAGGCATGACCCGACTGGGGTTCGAACCCGCGAAGTGTCGGACGTGAGGCGGACGCTCTAACACTACGCCATAAAGCCGTTGCTTACTTGTACCTGATAAAATTACATGTATGTTAAAGATGCATTATTTCTAACCTTTAAGGTGCAAACTTGCACCGATAGGCCTTTGTTTCATTCCCGGGATCCTAGAGACGAGCTATTCCATTAACCTGTTCTTTTTAAATGAACTTCATTTGCTGGAATCCAGTTGCATATGTTACTTGTTGCTATGCCGGACAAGCCTCATGCAAGCTTTTGTCAAGAACAACCTTCGTTTAAAAGTTAAGCGTGGAATTTGAATATGTTGCAAAAACGGCCTACTACTGCAAAAAACTGCACCTAAAAGGTGCAAACCGGCATCCGCCCACGCAGCGGGGCAAGCAAATAGGCGTGAAAGGTGCAAATTTGCTCAAATACCGCGGTGGAAATGGCTCTAAACCTTTTTGACCAAAGTTGTACCTTGTGCGCACCTTTATTTCTTAGTGTGTATGTTACATGTGAATCGATTTTGTAAGTCTGGTATAACTATGATAAATCTCGTTTTGTCTTAACATAATTATTTACAATCAATTACCTACGTATTGTAGTTTCCTGTCAAGTCTACCTCTTCGGAGAAAATGATTAATTTACACTTATGTACACTCCTGCTCATAATTATGGAATATTTTCTTGATACTTAAGTTCTTTCTTCTATATCGTCTAAAATTTTCAAGACAAGTGTTTATTTCACAAAAACGCAGTATGTGAACCAATTTTTAGATTTCATGAGATGACTAACGTAAAAACTAAAATACGTTTGAGCGCAATAACATTTATACATTTATTTTTTCAAACTCCACAAAAAATCATGAAAACGTATTAAAGACACTATATAACAGTGTGGAAGCCTCATTTAAAAAATTGTCAAACTTTGCTATCTGACATATCTCGTAGTGTTTGGATGGACAAATAAACACCCTAGAACACAAAACTTTAGAGAGTTATGTTGTCACTCGTAAAATATGTACAGATCAAAATTGGCACATGAATTTATTATCAGCTGATAGGAAATTCTGCTACACAGCAGTCTATGGAGGAAAACGGGAATGGTCACTCAATCTTTTTAGAAGCACTGAATGATCGTTTTAAACTGCAATTTTTTTTAAGGACTTCATTTTTAGACCTTATCAGAGACACCGGTAGCATGGGGAATCATGTAGGTCAGATTTTTTTTAACTGGAAAGATTGTTATACGATGCCTTTAAATTAAAGTAATTAAAAAAACAACAAAGAAAACTGATAAATTTTGATCTAATGTCATTTATCACTAAATTAACATCAGGATAGTGTCTGTTACAAGTCTAATAACGCGCGTAACCACCAAGTGACTCAACAACAATAACAACACCGCCATTTATAAATACAGGTTTTAGTGTCGAGTCGGACGCTACAAAAATGCTTAAAATTCCTGAAATACTTAGATTATAATTGTTTCAACGAGGGTGAACAAATATTAATCCCAGACGTACCGTTCACGGAAAAATGGCAACTTCTAAAATGTTTTTTTAATTATTCCATAATTCTGAGCATGAGTGTATTTCTACCAGTATATGTTTTTGCATTTATATTCGATCTCATCTACGCACTCAGGTAGTTTAAAGCCACTGGCTAACATTTACTGCAGTTAAAAAAAAATGTGAGCTACATAATCCTCCACCCTCCAAGTGTCTTTGATAAGGTCTAAAAATGAAGCCCTGACAAAATTGTATTTCAAAATGATGATTTAGTACTTTAAAAAATTGAAAATCTACAAGCATTCAAATTGACCGGATTCACCTGCCCATTTCCTCCCATAGACTTACTCTGTGCAGATCTAGGCTATTTTATCATCCACCGGAGTAGAATTTTTTTTTTTTTATTCATGCATACCTTGCCATTGGCAGCATAACTTTCCAAACTTTTGTATTCTAGGGTATTTATCTTTCCAGTTGAACACTACTGTGTAGCTCAGATATCAAAGTTTGGCATTTTTTTTTTAAATTGGAGCTCCACAATGTTAGCCTATCACTTTAATAATAATAGCGATAATTGATAACACTATTGGTGACAATGACGATGAAGACGAAAAATGTAAATAATGTGAATAATAATAATTACAGTTCTTGTATCTCATGTGAAGTAGTGTTTTGTAATAATGCTAGAAAAAGTAGTAATAATAAATCAAAGACTATATCATGTTTTCTCTCTTGTTTGATGTTGCATAAGTATATATTCATTTTTGTTATGTTACATACTAATTGTATTTTCAAGTCTTTTATTTTTTTGTGAATAGCAGACAGTATCCTAGACATAACTGTTGTGTCCTATATTTTTTTTGCGATGAGATTTGAACAATAAATTATGACATTTACAAAAAATAAAGAAATAAAGAGCAAGGGCCCCAGAATGGAACCTTGTGCTACAGCCTGGGAACGTCCCTCAACGTGTTTGCAAACATAATATTCTGTCGACTTTCAGAGAAGTAGCATTGATAAAAACGATACATTATTTGAACACCTAATGTTACGAAATTTTGATAGAAGAACATCTATGTCGACGGTGTCGAATGCATGACGAAAATCTAAAAACACAACGCTAACTACGTCGCTTTTATGAATTGCTTCCAGCCACCGATGTGACCCTAATGCAGTTGCCGTGGAATATCAACATCTGAGCCAAACTAATAGCTGCCAACTATGGAGTGTTTCAATAAAAAATCATGGGACTCCTGGAACTAGAGGCGTCAATCCTGGGGGGAGGGGAGGGGGTGGGCGGGGGCGGGGGCGATCGCCACCCCCATGAAAATATTGAGGGGCAAGCATATCGATTTGCCTCCCTCCAATAATTTTGACAACTTGAACAATTAATTATATGCAATGCAAGTAATATGTTTTAAAAAGCATCGGAAAACACTATAAATCCATTAAATATGGCATAAAAACTACTATTGAACATACAAAATTGTCAATATTTCATTCTGTATTACAATTTGGCGCGCAGGGCGCGCCAAAAATTTTGGACATTTCTTCACTTTTGCCCCCCAATCCCAAACATGGATCGACGCCCCTGCCTGCAACAATACCACACTGCAACTTTTTGGTTGTTATTTTTTTAATCCATATTTTCCAAGTTCTAATCGGTATGAGACGGCATGATAATCTTTACCACACTGTCTTATCCTTCATACCTTATTCTCCCTATCGCATATACAACAACGCTGACGTTGGGTGCGCTATACTGATTTCGCCCAACGGACGCTCAAGTTTGCCGACTTGTTCAATTCTTCATTTGTGTCTGTAAAAAGGCGCAATATTTTAAAGACCTGTTGCATTCTTCATTTTGTAATCGCATTCATTTCTCTCATGTTTTTTTTCACCTGGAATAAACTCAGTGTTTCATTTATATTTGTTGAAACGGAACTTTCCTCATAAGCGCGGTAGAAATGGTAAAAAAATAACACATTACAAAGAAAGAAAATAGGTAATAAAATGAGAAAAAAAAAGATTGGCCACATCGTTAAACCACTGACGCCGCTTTTATTCCAAGTCAGCCCGGAAGTAGACGACTCTGCAAAAGCAAATATCGGATATTTTGCGGTATAAAGTGAATTGGTAATAATTGTAAATATTGAAGTACCATGCCTATACCTTTTCAGACTTCAAATTTCATATTTATTTATTCTCATTCCATTGCATCAAAACATATTCACAAAATAAATTTTATATCTACACACAAAAAAATACGAACATACATAGTACAATTTATATATACACACACACACAAGAAAGGGGGTAACATATGTCATTACTTTTTGGTAATGTGGTATAATATCAAACATAAAAGAATACAATGAATGAAGGAACTTATATTGAAGCATATAAAAGCTTGTTAAAATTATAAGCCCCATTAACTGTTTGTTTATAACTAGACAATTATTACCGTGTTACTAACAATAACAGATAACTAAAACAAAAACCCCGTAAACAAATAAGAAAAAATAAAATAGAACAACAAAGGTCATCGGAGATACACATACAGACTGATGTTTAGGATACCTGTGCGTGTGCACGCACTCACGCACAGACGTATGCAGAGACACACACATATACATACACACACATATACATACACACAGACATGCAAGCACGCACACAAATATACACACATACAATACTCACATATACAAGTGCATTCGAGTACACGGGTCGGTCATGAGTGATGTGCATTTCTTCCACGTTATAAGCATAAGAGATATATGGGGGTTATAAAACTGACAAAGTATCTTGCAAGGAAAAGAAAATTGTATGTATGAAGGTGTCAGATAATGTCCAGCCAGTGTTATTCAGTATTGTATGCACTAATAAGAAATTTCTTAACCCGTTGGAGACTACGTACGAGTTAACTCGTGTTGGAGTGTATGAAAAATGCGCGTTATACCGAAATCAAATCGTCTCCAACGGGTTAAGTCTACTTTTGAAACTGACAAAACTATGGCAGAGAATTCCAGTATTTAGGTCCACTGAAAGTGGAAATGGCGGTGGCACAAAATGTACGCGTGCGAGGGAGGTGGTATGAATTAGCCTGCCTAGTAGGATACTTATGGTAATTGTTTTTTTGTGAACATATTATCAAAAGTAGCAGGTAATTCGTTGTTGTTAAATTGGTGCATGAAAAGCCCCATTAGACTGTATAGAGAGAAGGTGACCGAATAATACTTCGGTTAACACTTAAGTCGATAGGATGTATTTATGTATGTATGTATGTATGTATGTATGTATGTATGTATGTATGTATGTATGTATGTATATATGTATGTATGTATGTATTTATTTATTTATTTATTTATTTATTTATTTCTTCAATTTTTTATTTATTTATTTATTTATTTATTTATCATTTTTGTCTTTGTATACAGGGTAGTCCCCTTAGTTTTATTTAATTCTAATTTATTACAACATATTTATACAGAATAACAAGATCAGTAACAAAACTGGTTTATCAAGATCCTGTTACAATAACAACCATTACAAGAATTACACAGATCAGGAATCTTGTTCAATGCAATCAATTGTATTATTTAATTAATTAATTAATTAATTAAGTAAGTAAGTAATGTATTTATTTATTTATTCATTTATCTGTTTATACAGTCTATGTCGACATATTTAAACAGTATAAGACGATCAGCAAGTAAATATTATTTTTCCTGTATAATATAAGTAAAACCATTATAAGCAATTGGATGTGAAATATAAGACACAGTCATAAGAAAGATGAGAAAACGTCCAGCTGCAATCAGTGATACGATTTCAAAACTTGGTATTAACACACTGAGGACCAAATACAAGATATCTCGGGGTAGAATCTAGTTTCGCGAATTTGGATGGGTAACAGCAAATCGGTAGTAAATAACCCCCAAATAACAAGTCGCTG
The DNA here is from genome assembly GCA_001188425.1 of Eucidaris tribuloides. Lineage (NCBI taxonomy): Eukaryota > Metazoa > Echinodermata > Echinoidea > Cidaroida > Cidaridae > Eucidaris > Eucidaris tribuloides. Next base: position 13,231 of record JZLH01S0445770.1, read on the forward strand.
GTGCTAAGTTGACCGTTTCAAAAATTTCTCTTTTGTTAGTAGCATCATTGTTTATCAGTTTTGCAGCAATCTATGACAATTCATAAGGTTTGGGGTCTTCAAAACTCCGGTTTTGGTATTGCATACTGGTAGTGCGTGCTAAAGGCGTCATTGACAGACCTCCTCACCCTCAGAAATCTCCGTCCTCCATTAAAGACGACCGACCCTGGAGTCTTCGCTCCTTTTCCTCCCAAATAGATATATACTCGCTCTTGGTGTCATAAGCGACGGAGTTCCGTGGTGTACAGCGGCAGCAGGAAGGATATGGATTACAACCGCGATTGCAACAAGGCATGTAGTCCCAGTGCTGTGGTTTATTGGTTTCCGAGTCTCCCCAAACCATCTTCTTCTCAAAGACATCTCTCATCTGGATGATTTCCTGGATGACATCCTGGTATTTGGGGTCACCGGTCAGGTTGTAGTTCTCCGAGGGGTCAGAGTTCAGGTCAAAGAGCAATGGCGGGTCATGGTGGGTGAGTTCGGCTGTTGGCCGGCAGTCGTGATCAACATTGTGAGGGCCTGACAAAGTAGAGCCCGCGGTGTAAAAATGTGCTTTGTAGTGCTTGTAGCGAACGGCAAACGCTTATTCTCTCTGGTTGGATGAGTTGGATAGAAGTACAGTGTATCTCTCAAAACTCTGTAAAATAAAACCAAAATTTAATCATCTGTGACATTTCAGATCTAAGTATCTTTCCTTAATTTAAAGAATATTGCAGGGAAAACAATCTTAGCACAAGTAAGAAACAGTTAATCTTTACAAATGAAATAAAGACATGTCTTGAAAATGAATTTATTTCACTTTTGTTATGCTTTAACCCTAATATATCTGTGATATCTTCGGTCTTGTTATCACGGGGGGGGGGGGTCGAGTTATGCCCCCCCCGACCTACGGATCTCGGCCGCAGATCGCGCGATCGCCTCGAAAATTGCACGCGCATAGAGCTGGATGTAATCTACAAGACTGTATTATTAGATTTTCAAAAAATAGATATTTTATATTTTATAATAATTAATTATGCAAATTTATGAGTCAAATCATATTTTGCCTATAACTCACTTAAAATAGCTTGTAGAATACTAAGTTTTGGTGAAAATATTCTTTCTGACATTTGTGACAATTACCTCTAAAAAAATTGCAGAATCAGAATTATTTTCTTATGTATTTTATTGTTTTGTGAATTTCCTACGTGTTTCTTTGTTTTTTCGATCCCTTTTTTTATTGTTTTTTCGATGAACTTTGTCGGGAACTTTTTTTTGCGATCATAAGCAGCATAAAATTAATTCATTTCTACCAGTTAGAGTAAAAATAATCATACATTTATGATTTTTGGCTGAAAGCAAAATTTGCATTGATTTTGTACACAAAATCACGTTTTTGAACAATTTTGGAGTTGCATGCATGTACAAAAAGTCACGCAGCGTCGTAACGGAACGTCTGATTTTTACGAAAATGGTCTTAAATGATCCGCGAGACTTGAAAGTAAAAAGTCAGTGAACGGCGGGGTCAAAAAATTTCGCGCGGCGGCGTAATCGCGAAATTTGTCCGGGGGGGGGGTATTATGGTCCCCCGGTGGTATTAGGGTTAATACACGAAACTTTCGTCGACGACTTATAATGGAATGTTACCTCAAAAGTAGTAGGTATTGTGTCTAGTTTAAAATGAGCAGACTTGTAGTGCCCGTACTGGTACCCAGGTCTCAAATTTCGGAGCCATACCCATACCCATATCCATGGTCTCGTACCCTTACTCGTAGCCATGGTCTTTTACCCGTATACCCATGCTTCAGTCTGGTTCCGAATCAGTACCCGTATAATTTGCGTATATACCCCGAAATGTGCGCAAAGCCGTAAAGCCCTCAAGGGGTTACTGTAGCTTGGATGGTATTTCCCGAGAAGCGATATAGAACCAGAGTCACCATTCTCTTAAAGACATAATTTACCATTGTGGAACTTCACTTAAAAAATCAAACTATGATATCTGAGACAAACTCCCTAGAATGCCAAAGTTTGGAAAGTTATGCTTTCACTGGCAAGGTATGCATGGATAAAGATTATGTGTGACTTATTGCTGTCTAAAACATAATTGCAAAGATTTTTTTTTTACCAATTACCAAAACTACTTGGGGTTTAGTGAAAATTAGGTCTGATGAAATTTATGTAGAATACACTATCCTAATAATTAACGCTTTCTAAATTTGAATTTCACACAGCCTGTAACCTATAGTCTAACTGCAGACCTGATTCAAGTATCCTCTAGTTAAAACTAAATACCCACTGATCAAAGCCTTCAAGGTCAAAAACTCACACTAGTGCATTAAGACGATTGTCAAGCAATCTTTGCTACTCACTCTCCCAAATTCAAAATTAATATTTTGAAGCTACATGTAGTGTCTGAGACCTATGATACTGCTTACAAAATACACTGAGCAACAGCCCAATTCAAATTACTAGCTTCATCGGCGCTTCGCGCCGATGAAGCTGCGCCACGCACCTCGTTCACTCATTTTTTTTTTGTTTTGGGGGGGGGGGGGCGAGGGGATCCCATATCCTCCCAATCTCCCAATATAGTCGCAATATCCGCCAACCCCTCCCCAGCCCTTTATTTCCGTTTGTATCCCTCTCGTATTGGCCCCCTTTTTGCAAGAAAAATCAACATTTACGTTTTTCGTAGTTTACTGACATTTCAAACACCCTCTTGGCCTTTTGACAAAAAAAAAAAAAAAAATTGCTATGAATTTTACAAATGGACACCGCCCCCCCCCCCCTTTTTAGGCATTCCTTCAATTTTTGTGGGGCACCTTGGGCACTACGAAATTTTGGACATTTCCCAACGAACTAGTTGCCATTAATGATCACTTTACACGCAAGGTTGCGCCAAGCAAGGCCAAAATTTCTAAGAAAGAAAAAAAACATTGATTTCAGTGCGTGTAGGCAGCGGGGGAGGGGAGGGTGGTTGGAGGCAACCACCCCTAAGCAGTCCCGGACCCCTGGTGCACACCGCCCCTGACTTTACCTGTCCTTGCTAGCAGTCCTAAGCATCCCCTCCCCCGCCACCACAACTACACTGAAAGTTTTTTGTGGATGTGTTCCGAATTAAGGCTCATTCTGAGGGAGGAGGCAACCGCCCCTAAGCAACCCCTTTTCCCCTACCCCCTTTCCCACCCACAAACTGTGGCGGGTGGATTGCAACCACCCCCTCTTCCCAGCCACGCATGTTGCACGCCCGACTTTAACCCTGTCCTTGCTAGCAGTCCTAAGCAACCACTTCCCCCACCCCCTTCCCCCACCCACGCCTGTTGCACGCCCGACTTTTACCTTCCTTCGCTAGCATGTCCCTAAGCAACCTTCCCCCACCCCTTCCCCACCCACCCCTGTTTGCACCGCCTGCGCTTAACCTGTCCTGCTGGAGTCCCTAAGCAACCCCTTCACCCCACCCTTCCCCACCCACAAATGGGGGCGCGGGGGTGGGGCAACCACCCTTCCAGCCATCCTTGTTGCACCACCCCTGACTTTAAACTCTTGTCTTGCTGCATCCCCTTCCCCCGCCCACCACAACACCTGAATGTTTTTGTGGATTCTGTTAACAACAAAGAGCCCCTTCCATAAGTAGTCTATAGCATCCCCTTCTCCCGCCCACCACAACTTACCTGAATGTTTTTGTGTATTCGAGGGGAGGGAGGCAACCGCCCCTAAGCAACCCCTTTCCCCAATCACAAACGGGTGGGGGGGCGATTTGCAACCACCCCTCTCCCAGCCACCCCTGTTGCCACCGCTCGACTTTACCTGTCCTTGCTAGCAGTCCCTAAGCCAACCCCTTCCCCCACCCCCCTGTTGCACCGCCCCTGGACTTAACCTGTCTTGCTAGCAGTCCCTTAAGGCAATCCCCTTCCCAGCCCCACCGTTGCACTCGCCTGCTAGCAGTCCTAGAACCCCTTCCCCCATCCCACCCTTGTTGCACCGCCTGCTAGAGTCCTAAGCAACCCCTCCCCACCCCTTCCCCACCCACAAATGGGGGGGGAACCACCCCCCCCCCAGCCACCCTGTTGCACCACCCCTGACTATTTACCTGTCCTTTGCCCCTTCCCCGCCCACCACAACCACCTGAGAGCCCCTTCCATCCTTCGGGGACAGGTGATGCGACACAACAAGCACATAACCCAGGGAGCTCGGCCCGCAGCCCTGGTTACACAGCACACAGCTAGTAGTAGTACAGCACAACAACCTTGTCACTCCCCTATGATAGGCCCTATGCCTGTGGGCCCCTCACATCTCCATAGCACGGCCGGCCGGCCGACAAAACACATTTACACACAACCAAAAACTTAGATCTTGTTGCGAAAGCAAAGCAAAAGTTTACCTGTTGTGTGACTGTTGTGTGACTGTAGTTTTGAGCGACGCGATTTATTATGTTTCGCAATGTTTCGCAATGTTTCGCAAAAAATACGACGACGAATAGCCAATGAGAACGCAGTAACGGCTGCGACTTTTTATCTACAGGCAAGCGAGTGATAGGAACACTGTCTTCCAGTTACGTATGTACGTATACCAGCAAAGCGACGGTCGCCCGGCTACGGGATATGTTCACCATGCCTCTTCCGGGCCACGCTCAAAAAATGCGTCAGGTTTTGGTGCCGTTTCTATAATAGATGTTCACCATGCCTCTTCCGGGCCACGCTCAAAAAATGCGTCAGGTTTTGGTGCCGTTTCTATAATAGATGCCATTGTATTTACACAATGTTAATTTTTAAGTATGCAAAAGAGATCCACTGCCTTTAAACATACTTGATTCTGGTATCATCGTGTCTTGGAGGCTTTCCATATCCCTTTAGTGATGAAAGGCCTTTGAAGTTTACTAATGGTTGGTGTACTTTCTTCGATTCTC
>JZLH01S0445825.1:697-12286 GCA_001188425.1 Eucidaris tribuloides
GATTATGAAACTTGTTCGAAACACGGAACTGGTTAACTATGTAATTACTTTTTACCTCTAAGTTGACCATTATACATTAATAATACACTTTGAATTAGTCCATCCTTCAATCGTGTAAATGTTATTCAGTTAAATCGTGATCAATGTTTCCTACTCAAGGTTCGTGAAGATATCTTCTACTCGACAAGATGACTTAGATATAATATATTTTTATAATACTCCTCCTCTCAAAAGTAATTGGCAAAATACACTATATAGATAATTTTACGTTGAAGGAATGCTTTTCTAAAATGATGTGTAACTCCGTTTATTATTGCGAAAGTTACCATCTATTTAAAAAGAATATCAATTGAATATACTTTCGGATGTCTCTCCCAAGGCGGAGAGATTATCAAAGCAGCTCCGAGCGCCAATAGAGGGGATGGAACATCATGAAATTCCTCAACAGTAATTTTCAGTGGGTTTAACAATGTTAAGTATAATTTTTACAACGTAGAAACTAGATAAAATTCGGTTTCATATTACCAGCACACTCAGTTTAATGATTGGTTTGAGAAGAGACAATGCAAGAGAAAATAAAATCTAAATACTTTCGTGTTTCCACATCCTGAAGGGGTCTCAGAAAGAAGAACGCCCCTCCAGAAGCGCCGAAAGTGACCTCTATCTTCATGAGAATTCATGGTCGATTACACGAAAGGTATAAGCAAGCTACTTATAACAAACAGATTCATGGCTTTTCTCCTTCGCATCATTGATACTGCTAAGTATACTAACTATTCACAGTTAAGAAGACCAAAGTAGTAAGTCATCACAAAATTTACAGATAAATTTTTCATATGATTACAATAGTAAAATGCCTTTAGATAGAATTAAAGTAGTATTAGAAAGTTATAGGTTAAAGAGTCTTGGTTTAAAATATGGTGCGTTCTCCTTACCACTGTTTATGAAGATAGGAGGTCACTTTCGTCTTCCGAGGGGTGTGGTCCGTTCTTCTGAACCCCTTCAGAGGATCATAGCGACACTTTATTTCGTTAATCTGGAAGTCTTTTCAAACTATTAAATTCGTTTCTATTTGGTAATTCGTCCGAAACATTGCAACGAATTATCAAGTACTATGGGTACTTGTGTAATTAATCCACCTTCAGGCCAAACCATGAATTGGTTCTCGTTGAAGCGTTGCAAATGCAGTATGTTTGGAGATCATGGAGCATTTCGGAGATAGTTGTATACCCGCCACCCTACAGGGAGCAAAAAAAACAAGGGTAATAATTTTATGTGGCCATCCCCCAGATCTGTCGTGGGCGTGCTTGATGTTTGATAATCTCTCCGCCTGGAAAGGAGCTATCGAGAAAGTAATTTCATTGATTTATTTTTTAAAAAAAATGTATTTCCAATAATAAAGTGGAGTAGGACATCATTGAGAAAGAACCCCTTCGACGTAAAATGCATGAGTTATATTGTACGCCTTGAACATTATTATCTAATGAGTAGGGAGGGTATATATATCAGTAAGAGAACAAGAAACAGTTTTGCACTTCATTTTCCTGCAGTTGAACGCACTTTTAGACCAATAAAATGATTAGTGTCATATTATCATTATTTTTATCAGTATTATAATCATGTTTATTATGATGATTTATTGATTATGGGATTATTGTTTTTATTCATTAATTATCATTATCTAATGAAATTATTATTAGATTATAAATTATTGCTATGATAATATTAAGATGATGCTAGTTCGATGAAATGTTGTACAGTATTGTATGTAATAATATAATTATTGAAACTGATTATTTTTCACATTCATGTAGAGCACCAATAAAAATTACTAATAAGTTGTAGTAGAGGTAGAAGTAGGAGGAGAGGAGAGGAGAAGAAGAGGGATGAAGGATGTAGGGAGAGAGTTCAAGGAAGTCAAAGAGGAGTTAATAGGAGTGTGAGCCTGTACTGTAAAATTCGTGTTATCGTCATCACGGGAAGTTGCCAACTTAGTTCCTAAATCGGTAATGTAACACTAGTCGCTGTTATATTCCATCGGTATACTGCTACTTCAGCTTATTATAATATTATTATTATTATCATTAGTGTATTTATTATAATGCATAAGTTAATATTCCCCTGAAATATTATTATTATTTGTTTTCCATCACATATTATTTTATTGTTATCATCATTATTTAATTATCATTATTCATTATTATTGTTATATTGTTTCACTTATTAAGTTACATACTTTATTGCTTATTATTATTTTGTATTATATTCTTGTTATTATCAGTTACTATTACTAAATAGTCAGCAATGTAACAAGGAAGTCCAAAAGCTATTGTTTTTAATCATGCGTTTTAACAAACAATACAAAAAATAAGTATGGCTAAGAGTGAAATACTGAGTGATTGATTTGATTAAGAAAATACCCTCTAATGGGAAATTTCGTATCTTGTGTGGGGAAAATCTCAGTAATGAATTATTGCCCCTGATGAGGTCGATACCTGCGTAGCCAGTCAAATATGAGTCAGCTCTGTTTGTGTCGCACCTGCTGTACCCTATCTCTCCCTATATATGTTATAACTCACTAACAATAGAATTTTTTGTCTACAATTAGTGATACTATCGCACTGGCCCTCGAGGTATGTTCAGCTATAATTAGGCGGATCCTATCGTTAGACTGTCCTCTCCTGGCCCTCCGGGCAAGATGTTCATTACAGATAGTGATGTAAACTATCGTGCTCGTTATGTGAGTGGAACCATTGGACATATAAACAAGTTAATCCATACTGTTCTGTAGTCTCAGACATAGCAAAGTGTGGTGGCTTTCAGACTAAATAAGGCATATTCAAGTCTGAAATCACATTATCCACTTTTTTCCTGATTTTGCGCGCGATGTTTGAGACGCCTTTTCAATAGTACCGAGCCTAAGTCTCGATCGCAGAACAGAGCACCCGCTTGTTTTAGAAACAAACAACCTTTTTATTCCCGATGGTACAATCGAGGATGCAAGATGTGAGTTAATGAACGAAGATGGGACAACGAGTATCCAGGAAATATGCCGCTGATCCGGGAATACTATATTGAATACATATCAAAAGTTGTGTTTTTTCATAATTACAAAATGCTTACGGCCTGTTGAGGTACAAGTTCTTGTTGTTTGCCTGATAACGTGTTGTTTGCCTTTTCCCGCTTTTAATGGTCTGCTCTTGTCTCACGCTATACTCTGCGCGCCTTTAGCCTAGCTTCTCGTAATCGTCAGCGGCATGCGGTCGTGGATTCACCTCTCAACAGCGGTTCGTGATAGTGCCCGTTAGCTTCCGGTACAACAACGCGTTTGTACACTATACAATATGTTCCAAATTCAGTCTATTAGGTCGTCAATTGTTTGATGTCAAGCACACAATGTGGAATCGGCACATAAGACGACCTCAGCTTGCAGAGTAACATGTAATCATTCTGCCAGGACATACTGTAGAGGTTTCCTAGGAGCCGCGAATTTCTCGAACGTTACTGTAGGGGTTTTCCCCTACGTCAGCCTGCAGATCGTTAATGCTAAGCAGGCCAATCGAGAGCGCGTAAGCCGCGGCTGAGTAATTTTTAATTATTATCAAACAAGCGGTCTACGTAATCTTGTTTCTAAGAAAAACCAAGTAAAAAGTTTTCTCAAGATATAAAGATGAACAAAAGAATATGATCAAACAGATAATTTTGCCTGTAAAGGCGGCAATATTTAATCATTTTTTAATCATGAATATTAAAAAAAATTCACTCTCGAAATTTGATGTTCGCTGCGACTGTTTTGCTCATCGATTGGGAGTGACGTCACCCACTCGGTATATACACACAGGATTCGCACGCGCCGTAACGAGCTCTGTGATTTTTGGTGCTCGGATTAGTTACCAACACACACCACCAACACCACTTTAAATCAATCACGATGTTCACAGAAGGCAAGGGGCGTAGGCTGGTTGGGGCACGGGAGGTGCCATCTGTGAAGGTGGAAAACTAAAAGTGATTATGAGGGAGGGCACATCTCAGGGAGGTGGAACAAAGTTGAATAAAATTAGGCGTTGAAAGCCAGAAAAAGTGGTGCAAATTTCGTTTGCTTTCCAGGAGGGGCGGGCAACTCCTATGGCTCTGCGGGGGGGGGGGGGGGGGGGGGTGCACGTGCACGTGCGCAGTCAGTCACCCCCTGCAGCCCGCCTACTTGGCAAGGTAAAGTTACATCCACTGTGGAAAAAGGCCATTGTTCACCCCAGTTCTAAATCAAGTGATCCCACAATGACGTACGAAACTAAATCGTCCAATGATTAACGTCCTATCGGTTGCAAAAATGAGTCACTTTGGCTTATGCCATTCCATCACATATCGAAGACTACGGACTTCGTTCACGTGATGAGAGCAACATGGTTTTGTAAACGGTCGTTCATGAGTGACGCAAATTTCAATATCACAAACTATGGCTTCACATTTTGACACAATCAATTTCGGTTGAGACTATAATAAGGTAGATTCGGCGAGACTAATTATTGATATTCAATTTGGTTCGGCGATGACGTATGGTCATTAATATTAACACTTTGGAACAACTTGGTTACATACAAGTGGGCCGTATGCATAAAAATAGTAATTCTTTTTCTAGCCTTTTTGCTTGAAGTCCATAATGAATAAAATTAGGAATTGCTTCCAAGCTCAGATTCTTTCTTGCTACAAAACATTTTGAAACAAAGGTTGTCTCTGACAACTGATTGTTGCCCGAGGTTTTCAGGTTTGTCTGGTATGAAAAAACAAAGAATATGCAAATTGATTCCAACCATCATACACCACAAATATCAGTAGAATCGTTCCTCGATGGTCACATAAAGAAACATCCATAGATTTGTAATACATTTGTGAAGTTTACTTTCGTAACTCCATGACAGAAATGCTTCTCCTCTCACGCGTAATATTTTAATACATTATACGAAACCCGCTTGTGGCTCCCATGAAAGTAATGGACCGCATTATATATAAAAAATTGCCAAGTCCTTCAGACCAAAGATAGATTTCAAGCGATTGCTGTTTTTTTCGTATGCATAACATTTTGCTTGTGTTCAAACCGTTTTCTTGCCATTCGGAGGCATTCCCTAGAAGGTCTCCACAACCATACAATAGCAACGGCGGTGCAAACAACAACAAAGGCCAGATCCGCACGAGTCGAATACGTATGGGAAGAAGCCTCCCATCTTCACAACTCGCGGTCAACGTACATAAATGCATTTTGAAAGACGCAACGTACCTCCAAGATTGAGTTAAATCTTTAACCCCCTTCCTGAAACATTTCCCCCCAATTTTTTCTTGATATAGCAGAAAAAAGTATTTCTTGATTTATTCTCCTTTTGTGCAGCTTTGGTTTGGTCTAAATACGAGCATGGACATGTTTTAAACTGAAATGTCATAATTCAGCAAAAGCGTTCAAGCTGGTATTGAGGAGCTTGAAAAAAAAACCCAAGCAAATTATTGTCAGAACGAGGAAAAGGTTCCTTTTATGCATACGTTTTTAAGCAATTTCTTTCACCTGTTGCATGAGCTTCATTTTGCTTGACAACCAATTGCTGGTGCTTGAACTTTGAAGCAATTCCTTACAAGTAATTGCTACGGCCCAATAAGATCACAAAATTACCAATGCTCGTCACCGAATCGCAGCTAGCTCTGTGGTTATAGAGGTAGTCTTCATATCTGAAGATCCTTGGTTCGAATCGTTTTGGAGGCAGCATTTTTAAAGCTATTTTTATCATCTTAAAAAAAATGATTCGAGATGAGATTGATTCCGTCAAACGAAAAATGAAGTCAGCTGGCGAGATTTCCAAGCTCATGAATAATAGTGAGCCTGCCGAATTTACGCCAATATACACTCAACCTCAATTTTCCTGGAGTACGCGAAAGCTGAGTGCGCCTTCCGTGGCTGCTGGACACAACTTAAGTTTGCTCTTCAGTTTGGATTTTTATATCCCATTTTATCTCGATTTTCATCGTCAAACCGTTTTCAACCTTATGAATGCTTGTTTCTTTGTGAACTTGTTTTGCATTATGTGGAACCATGGACATTGTTTGACCTTTTCGTCAATTAAAACTGACAAAGTATTTCTTGCCTGGTCATTAGTATAGCGGTGTTAGAAATTTAAGTGAGCACTAAGTGCCGTATAATTATGTTATGGGCTTGTCGTATACCACCTTCTATTCACCATGTGGAAACTGAGATAGGCCGTAGGCCCTACTCCGCTAATAAATTATTTTAAATCGGTAAGTCAGTAAACGGGAAGATCCCCAAAGCAACATGGAACCCCTTGAAAGATATAAACATTGCAACATCTACTAATCATGGCCGCTGTCGTGGGGAAGTAATGAAACGGCGGACGATACCTGTTCGTATCACACAAAGACACGCCATTTTGAAAAACACACCGCAACCGGCGCATCCATCCACACCACAGCTCGTTAACATAATAATTGAGCGTTGAAAGACAAACTGTCAGTTACCATTAGCCTTGTTATGTAACGCCAGGTCCCTCAATAACATGGTGGGTGAACTCAAACTTGTTAGAAAACATAGCAGCGTTGACTTAGCAGCAATCTCTGAATCGTGGTTTTCTTCACTACAGGTTGCACAGCACATTTACAGGGGCCCATAGAAATCTATGTTAAAAGCGGCAACTTCAAAGCACTCACAAAATTTAATCGGATCGTAGATTTTTCGTAGATCGAAGAAGGTGAAGGGAAATTATATCTGCTTTACAATAAAAAAAAAACATGATTTGTGATGTTTTCCAGCTCTAAAAAAAGTTAAGCGCCTTGGTTCAAGAATAACCATACAGACTCCCTGTTAAAGGTAAATGCCATGATTGGGGGTAGTCCTGAACTTGTGCTGAAACTATTCTTGAATCAAGTAAACTATGCAAGGATTCTCCTGTGAAAATCTTGTAGTCAAACGTTGACTCATTTTAAAATAAACAATGTAAATATTGATAGTGACTGCATTGTTTCTTTTCAGTTATCTGTTCTTGTTTTCTGTTAGAAATTATTTTACATTGGCAATTGCGGTCTCTGAAAATTGGCATTTTTGCAGATTTTTTTTCATAGCAATGTCCAAGTAGGGTTCATGTTCCCGGGCTCTTTCCAGGCTCTTTCGAAATTCTTTCCGGGCTCTCTGCCACATTTTAAGCCTGTAACCTAATGAAATTGCATTCTCAACAGTGATAACCACATTTGGGTAGATCTATCAGCATTTGCATCCTCTGAAACAATGACCCATTTCTGGGAAGACACGTGTTTGCCATATAAACAAAAAAATGACCGTTTTCTGAACTTCAAATGCTAATGTAAAATCATGTCTAAAAGAAAAACAAGAACGGATATTTGTAAGGAAACAATGCATGCAACCAATATAAAAAAAACACTACATTCAATGCGAGATTTGTGCCATTATTGCCGCATGGTTCCCTCTCAGTCAGGCTATGAACTATTCATCCTTATCCTTATTCATTCTTATCTTGTGTTTTAACCATTATTTTTGTTGACTTGGGTGTATGTATTGTATTCTGCTTTGTAAGAAATCCTTTTGCTCATGCCGGACCTCCCAGTGAAATTCACTTCCACAGCAGAGGAAGGACTCAAACCCATCACCCCTCAAGGGGAATCGAAACAATAGGCAGAGAAACAAAATAATTCGCCGAAAGGTTGCAATTAGAGCTATTATTATTATAAGTGATTGCCAAGCAAAGAGTGCATGGTAATTATGTGAAAGTTTTCATACAACTCGAACCCCCTTTCGCCTAAGTGTCTTCCAATAAATTTTCATGGCTCGTACATTACCCGTCAGATAGCATAAGGTCATCTTCCCCAATGCATAAATATTTTACTCTTAACACCCTGTCAATATTTTAATTTATTTACCGTATGACACACCACTTATCTCGTGTTTTAACCATTATTTTTTTGTTGACTTAGGTGTATGTATTTGTTCCATTCTTTTGGTCTTGGTATATCCCTTCCCTCTTTTCTATTTACCACCTGTCTCTTTTGCAAAGTAATTTATATTTATTATTTATTATTATATTTCCAAGATATTTTAAGTATGTAATATTCGATATTGATGAATTGATTGGATTTTGGAGTTGAAATTTAAAAGGTCAAGAGGCCTTATCTGATTTGGTCTAGTTACCACAACCTGAACAACTCATCGGACTTGGGTCAGGCATGTAGTTTAAGTCACCAATGAACAGATGAGATATCAGAGTGGAAAGGTCAAAGGTCACAAGGACTTACACCTGTCTCATTTAGTATCGTTACCATGGAAATTTAAATCGTTTTGATCAGACTGAATGCATGCACTATAGCGAGACATGGGAAACAAAATCATCCAGCCTGGAGCGAATCGAAAACGCTCAGATGAGGTTGGCGAGATGGATGTGCAGGGTATCATTGTGTGAGAGAAAGAGAAATGAAGACCTCCTCCAGTCAATGGGCCTGGTAAAGATAGGGCAGGTGCATGGGCGCAAATTCATTTTGAAATGTGTGGGGGGGGGGACATCACATATGCAGGCACCTTGGAATATTGCTTATTTGGGGTGGGGTCCAGGGGCCCGCCTTAGGGCCCCTGGTAGGGTGTCGGGGCAAAGCCCCGGGCGGGGGTCAGGGGGCGGAGCCCCCTGAAGCTTATGAGATCTAGCGGTTTAAGGGGCCTATTTTGACACTCTGATAACACATATTTTTTCCAAAAACAGACAGTCAACAATAATTATAAAACTGCTTTATTTCCCAAAGTAGTGGCACTTGCACAATGAATTGGTAGCAGGTCATTTTAAAACATAATTTTATGAAAAGTATTAGGAATTATAATTAGTTGTCAGAAAGATGTACAAAAGTAAGTAAAAACCTGTTGCGAGGGAACGAGGCGACCGAGCGGGGGAGGGTGTGAAAGGGGGATACCCCATCCAACGCTAGGAACTTTTGGAAAATACGCATAGAAAGACGTTTTTCTATAGGCATGGTAAATACATATTTCATTGGTATATTCTATCGAGATTAGGGATTGGGTAGTCATATTTGCAAGAAAGCAAAACAACCGAGCGGGGAAAGGGTGTGGGAGGGGGGAGGGGGATACCCCCTCCCACGGCAGGATTTTTTTTTGAAAATACTCATAGAAAAGACGGGTTTCTAGGCATTTCACTAGCAAGATTAGGGTTTGGGTAGTCAAACTTACGAGGGAGCGAATCAACCGAGCGGGGAGAGTGTGGGAGGGGGATACCCCTTCTCACGGAGGAACTTTTTGATAATAGGCATAGAAACGACGGGTTCTAGGCATAGTAAATACATATTTCACTGATATATTTTAGCAAGATTAGGGATTGGGTAGTCATACTTGCGAGGGAACGAATCAACCGAGCGGGAAAGTGTGTTGGAGGAGGATACCCTCTCCCACGTAGGAACTTTTTGAAACATACACATAGAACGACGGTTTTCTAGACATGGTAAATCCATATTTTGAAGGTTTATATCTTATTTAGTTTTGTTAGGGATTGTAGTCAGGTTTTCAAAAAGATGTACAGACAATTTGTGAAAAACTGTAATTGGGTACTTGCGAGGGGGCAAATCAACACAGAGGGGGACGGTGTTGGAGGGGGATACCCCCTCCCACGGCAGGAACTTCTTGAAAATACGCATAGAAAAGACGGGTTTCTAGGCATGGTAAATACGTATTTTAAAGGTACATTTTATCAAGATTATAAGAAATGTACTCAGGTTTTAAAAAGATGTCCAGGAAGCAGGCCTATGCGAAAAAATGTACATGGGTCGACGAGGGAGCGAAGCGACCGAGCGGGGGGGGGGGGGGACCTGTTGAAAAATACGTGTTTCTGAGCACGGTCAATACAAATTTTAAAATCTGTATATCTTCTTTCTACCAATATTAAAGTATTTGTTAGATCACTTCAGTTTATTCATTAATATTTTTAATTTAAAACATTTCTCGTCCGATTTTTTTTTTTTTTTTTTTGGGGGGGGGGCTTAAATACGTTTTTCTAAGCATGGTGAAAATTCGTTTTAAAGATAAGGTTATATACTTTAGCAAGATTGGGGATGGCACATTTTTGGCCATTATTATAATGACACATTCTGCATACTGTCTTCATTGTCTTTAAATCGTATAGTGTGGGTAATTAGACAATAATATACGATAGCTTTGGGGTGGGTATGGGAGTGGGTTTCCCCTGCCTGGGTAAGAAAACAAATGGATTTTCACATTTAAAAATCTATATTTTTGGCTCAATTTAGTGACAAATTAATCCGAATATTTCGTAATTTTGGCTATTTTGACAATGTTTGGGGAGGGGCTAGGAGCGGGATTCCCCATCAGGGTAAGAAGAAGATGCGTTTTTACCTTCAGAAATATTTTTAAAGTTAACAAGATTATCATCATTTTGTTTGGGGCATACATTTTCATTTGTCAGAATATCTGATTAATGCCCGATTATTTTTATATTTAGACTTATGCTGATGGGGGAGTGGCCAATTCTTACGTGGGAAGGGCGCGAGAGGGATCACCCTCTGTGCTGATAGTGTTCATGAAGTGACTTTGCGAAATATTATTAGCATATATTATACTACTGCAATTTTGACTTCTTTTTTTTACTTTTGCCCTCTCCAAAAAATTGGCAAATTGAAAAATTCTTAAAACCTAATGCAAGAATATTTATGTTTAAAAAGTAGCGCAAGGTGCAACAAAACCATTAAACGTACACAATATCCAATTTTGCATTGGTAGCCTAGACATTGATATTGTGTTCGCGGAGCGCGCCGAAAATTTTGACATTTTACTACCATGCCAATGTAAATATTGGGGCATCCATATTGTTTTTCCCCTCCCCTCAAAACCTGACAAATTGAAAAAAAAAATATTTAAAATACAACGCAAGCGCTACAAATCCATTAAATCTAAACAATATTCAATTTTGCGGCGCGCTTTGCTCGAGCCTACATTGTAATTTGCGCGCGGATCGCGCCGAAAATTATGACATTTTATTACCACGCCAATGAAAATATTGCGGCAAACATATTGTCCCCCCCCCAAAAAAAAATAAAAGCAAGTGACAAATTGGAAAATATGTTTAACAAACAGTGCGAGGCGCTACAAATTGAAACAATATTCAAGTTTTTGACACACTTTGTCTTTTTTTTGCAAATTTGCGCGCGGAGCGCGCCGAAAATTTTGACTTTTTTTGCTTCTGCCTCTCACCTCCCCCTCCAAAAAAAGCAAATTGAAAAATTCTTACAACGTAATGTAAGAATATGTTTAAAAACTAGCGCAAGGCACTACAAAACCATTAAACCATTACGCAATATTAAAGTTTGCGGTGCTTGCGCGAAAAATACTATCCTACATTACAATTTTGCGCGCGGAGCGCGCCGAAAATATTGACATTTTATTACCAGGCCAATGAAAATATTGGGACAATTTGCTACAGAAAAATGAACTGTAGTGTGTGAAGAAAAAACAACCACAGACTATTAAAATTTTGATAGTTATGTACATGTATTCGTAAATTCGTGGGGGGGGGG
>JZLH01S0445825.1:14923-35526 GCA_001188425.1 Eucidaris tribuloides
TATATAAACATTAAAATGTTGGATGCATGTATTTTATAATCAACTAAACACAACAAAAAAGTAACTACCCCCTGTTTCAACCTACCATAACTTTTCAACGAAATAATATTTAGCAAAATAATTTGGCAGGAATATTTCTACACTTATCGACAAACGTATGTATGAAAATGTGATTGATCTGTCTAGCCATGCATGAGTGAGCATGCATTAAAGGCAAAAATGTCACTTTTCAAAAGTCACAAGGGTCATTTTGGTGAATTTGTGATGCAGGAGTTTGACAGTTTTTTCACAAACGTACAAGAACGCCCGATCTATTCCCTCGTCTTCGTTTCTAATCGCACGCCATATCAAACCATTGCTCACTGTTCGTTCGTCTTACTGGGTTATATCAACCCTTTGCTCGCCCTCGGCTGCAATTTACTCAAAGAGGTGAACCGAAAAATCGATATCCTTCGCATGTCATATTTATCCTTCGCTTACCGTTCGCTGATAAAATGTGACAATAGTTACTGATCGCATGATTTGACGAAAATTTTATTTAAATTCGTTGAATTCGCGTGCATTTCGTGCATTTTGCCCATTCGTCACCCTTCGTCCGCCTACATTCGGTCAGGTGTGAGGGGGGCTTTATACCAAACGCACTTACGTCTGGCTGTGATTACTATTACTAAAATGGTCAAGAGCAACATTTGTCAGAAGGGCAAGCATAAATTGGTCCGCCTAATGAAGAGATAGCTTACCTTGAAGGTATTGCGAGATAGCACTGTTAGACGGTTGTCCGTCATGTCCAGTTCTTGTGTGTCTTCTGTTAACCCCTCGGGAAGATGATACAAGAATTTTCGAATGCATCTGACTAGACTCGTTGCGTAGACTCGATCTAGATAACACGTACATATATCAGGACATGTCAGGTCACATGGAAACGGGACGAGAATTAAACAATAAATCAATATTGTCATTCTTCCCTCCATTTTGAAAGTGAGTGGGATCTAGTGGAAATCAGTTTTTTGTTGTTGTGTTTTTACAGTTAACCAGCCGTGAGTGGACATGAGTAAAATAGTGTGAGAGAATAGAAGCAACGCGAATGGTTATTTATACCTCAAACATACGCTACAGAACGAACACGAAATCAGCGTGCCGGGTGCAAAATGTTTGTACGACCCTTTTTCTTGTATCTCTCTCACAAACTACCCATGTACACTGGTTTTGAAATTGAAATAGGATGTTCTACCTTAATGAAAGAAATAATTTCGACAATGATTTCTTTTTTTAGAGAGGAATGATGGGTTTTATCATAACGACCATGAATTACGGGCCTAATTTCATTTTGTTCATATCACGGTTAAATGAGATGTTTTCCGAGTAAATGAGTTATAATCATTTTGTTATTTGGTGGTTTCGGGCAATGATTGTAATAAAGAAAAGAAATGATTTCGTTTCATTCAGATCGAATAATCCACGTCAACTGTTTACGTCACTATGCTGTTAAAACGGTATTCAGGATCTAATTTAAATGAGATCTCATTCAGAATTGTCTTACGGGTGAATTAATCAAAAAAGAAAAATAAGGACAAGCCTTTTGTATTTGCGCTAATGTTTACATTCTATACGTGTCCAACGGTAATGACTGTCCCGCAGGCGGTAGAAGACCAGCCAGCAAAACATACAGGACACGGTTTTTGGTTATGCGCCCACTATACACAAAGGCGTGCCTGGGGGGGGGTGCACTGGTGCACGTGCAACCGCCCAATGAAACCCCCCCCCGCAGAGGCCATAGACGTTCCGCCCCTGCAAGACAAAAACGAAACTTCTGCACCGACTTTTTCTGCTTTCAACTGCCTGATTACTCAAACTTTAGTTCCACCTCCCTAAGATGGGCACGCTCCCGCATGTCAATTTAGTTCCACCTTCCGCCAAGTGTGCAACTCCCGTGCCCAAACCAGCCTACGCCCTGCAACATCCACGTGGACTGTCAGAAAACGAATTTGCGACCGACTTTTCTGCTTTCAACGCCTGATTTACTCAACTCTCTAGTTCGCCACCTGCCTAGGATGTGGCAACCTCCCCATGTAAAATTATTGTTCCACTGCCCCAAATGTGCACCTCCCCGTGCCCAACACAGCCTACGCCCGCTGCAACATCCACGTGGACTAGTCAGGTCGAAAGATATCCTATACAGGCATTAGCCTTCACCCCCCCCCCAAAAAAATGAGGACACGAAGGAAAGAATAGTTGAATCAATATGTTACCATTATCGCTTTCATGTTGCTCGTGACCAATAACTTATTTTTATATTGATGACAAGATTTGTTCGATACCACGCAGGCGTATACATACACCGCCTTAAAAAGTATAAACGGAAGTACCAAACCGAAATAGAACTGTCAAAGTATATCTGGGAAGTCAAGAATAACAACACAAATTCCGACATCAAATGAAGCATATACTAAAAAAAAATCAAATACGGATAAGAGGAAAAATGTACATGAAACCTATGTTTGGACGAAACATTAGCGATAATAATCTCCAAATGCCGCCTTCGCAAGCCAAGACCAACAGACTGTGACAGAAACCCATCGTTCCAGGCAGATAACGAAAGTGCCACCACTCACTTGAAGAACGCCGAAGCGTGAAACCGTCGGTAGTGGGTGAGAAGAAATAGAGGTATGGAACTATATATATATGACGAGTTTATTTACAAACAAGGTAGATCTACTTTTTACCACTCTGAGAAAAATGAGAGGTTTTTTTAATTTATCAATATTGCAGTGTTTTTGCGTAAAACCAATTTAACGTAACAAAGTACCCAACAATGTGAAACCACACTGAGAAAAAAAATCTGAGATTTTTTTTTTTTACATTTTGTTTTAAATTTCACTTTTTGGGATCTACGCGTTTTTGGAAATAAACTGAAACTGATGTGCCCCTTTTGATCGTAAAAGTCATTTTTTTTACAATTTTTTACCACTTTCATCTTCCCATTTGTGACTTCTCATGAAGTCCCTGAATCGTATGGATTTTTCCCAAAATCTTATGTTTGATGCAAAATAGATTTAGCCCCTTTTGGAAACAAATGCTAGTTTATTTCCAAGAGGCGATAGATCCAATATTATTCTGACAAAACCGTGAGTTTTTAAAAATTACCCATATTGCAGTGTTTCTGAGCGAAACCAACTTAACCAAACAAAGAATCCCACAATGCTAATGTAAAACCATAATTGAAAATAATTATGCGGGCTCTTATCATTTTACTTTTTTTTTTACTATGGATTACCCCGTTTAAAAAATAAAGCCATTTTCTTGCCCCTTTTTTACCACTTTTTGGTGAGAACTTCTCATTTATGTCATGTCATAAAGCTACCAAAATTGTAATAATTTTGGTTAAAAAGTCAAATTTGATAAAACGACGGGTTCGAATCCTGGTTCATTTTTCTGACATGTTTGTTAAAATTATAGATCTGCAGTTGCGATCTGAAATACAGAGAGAGACAAATGAAAAATCTATAACATCGCATTTTCACCTCTCTGAATAACCCCTTTCATTCAATAATCATAATAAAAATGTCCGCCTTGGACTATAGCATAACAATGCCAGAACTGTGATCCTTGGTATTTGTTCCTTGTTCGTCGTGCCAATGCCGGTAACCATGCGATAGCTCGGTGGTATTGTCGTAGCCCGGATACTGTAGACGACGGGTTCGAATCCTGGTTCATTTTTTCTGACATGTTTGTTAAAATTATACATCTGCAGTTGCGATCTAAAATACAGAGAGAGACAAATGAAAAATCTATTAGATGAGATGTTTTCCGGGTAAATAAGTTGTATTTTTTATGGTTTCAGGTAACGATTTTAATTAGACGAAAATAATACACCTTCATTTAAATGAAGCTATTTATGCAATTCCTTACTTCAGAATGCCGTCAAAAAGATATCCAGGAGCTGGGTCAAATTAGATATTATTTAAAATTGCCTTCCGGATATATTAATCAAAGAGACGAACAAAGGTATACACTTTACATGCCCAAACTACGTATTAGACAATGCCTGTACCACAGGCGGCCGAAGACCTTATCGAAGGCGCTATCTTTCTCAAAGGATTATATTATTATTTCATAAGTGTTTGTGGGCGATGCTTTTGGTGTATCTTTGATTTCTCTCTTTTTGCCGCGAGGTTGTTCACGGCCATACGAAATCGTAGACTGCGACCCCTCCCCCTAAAAAAGAGGATGTTTGGTATCGATCAAAGAGGCAAGGTATAGTACTACATTTTAACGGCAGAAACTTTAAACATTATATTTCATTCTGGGAGCATTGCATCCTAAATTGAGGACTTCTTCCAATCTTGCCATGTTTCTTTAAACTCGATATCAATTTGAAAAAAGTACACAAACAGGATTTTGAAATGAATGGTTATTATAAAATAAACAAAATGTTGATAGAAATTGCAAATACTTTGAATACGCTAACCTACTACCTAAAATCATTGTTCCACGTAATCAACGTACTTATAACACAGTTATAGTTCACTTACCTTTCAACGTCTCATGCTCATTTCGTTTTGTCAAAAGGTTTTACATACTCAGATTATAATAGGGCTTTTTGTATTTTAATCAAATGCTTAAATAAGACGTGATCACAAGATTAAAAACAGCTTTACAGGACATGTACACAATGAAGAGAATAGTTCCAAACGGCACTTTATCCATGTCCAGAAAAAAAAATCAGCTTTTTAATCATTACATTGGCCAACAATATGTCAAGTTATAAACATAAAAGCCACATTGCATATTCATACGCGCAATATTTGTAGTTGTATTCCATTTTTATCAAATTGCGTGTACAAAAATGGGCAAAGAAACAAAATTTTCTCAAAACGTACTGAATGGAATTTAGCGTATTTTAGAGCTGAGCTCTTCATGTACATCAATTTGTTTAACTCTCCACACGCTGAATTTATTCTGAGGGAATACTAATGGCATTTTTTTCACAATTGCTTTGAATTTTGCTTTCCTCGTCAAAGGTAATTTTTGTATAGATGTTACTTTAGTGTGCTTTAGTAACATAAAAATATGCATGTCTGCAACTTCTTATCATGAAGCATTTGATGAGTAGCAAAAAGACATTTAATACTTGTTTGAATCACTGCAGAATATGTTCGCCTTCCCCACCCAATCCCCATTTAACTTCACACACACACACACACACACACACACACACACACACACACACACACACACACACACACACACACACACACACACACACACACACACACACACACACACACACACACACACACACACACACACACACACACACACACACACACACACACACACACACACACACACACACACACACACACACACACACACACACACACACACACACACACACACACACACACACACACACACACACACACACACACACACACCAACATGTACTAAATGATCATACTAACAAAAAACACACAACTAAACTCATGCATCTTCACAAACAAAACCATGCATCTCCACACATACAAACACACACATACATACCTATATGTACCCACACAGTAGCACATTATACATATAATCAGACACAAACAGAAAAATACATTTAAACACAGACAAGGCACTTTACACAAATCACTTTTCCAATGCAGCATATACATTTGTACAGTTGATGTAGACATAAAACAACGATGAAACAACATTTCGTGTATTAGATGATGCCGTTTATGAATTTCAATTAATTTTCATTTTCACAATTCTCCTTTTTTTGTCTACAGTTGTGAACATAATGGTTAATTTGGATTTGTCAAGTGGTGATTTAATAATAAATTGGTCTTTTGTAGAAAGACACGTGCATATGATTATTAAAATTAACCCCCTCCATTTGTTTGCCCATCTCTTTTTTTTACACTTGCCAAATAATTACTTACAAAGTAGGCTTCCCTTGTTAAATTATACAATCAATAACACTTCACAGACACAAAAACAAATGTTTCAACACAGTCTCTTTTATGTGCAAGTTATCTGCCGCATTTATCCCGCATTAAATTTAAACTCAACCATCAAATTACGGTGTATCTTGCCACAGACACAAAAAATAACTGACAGCAAACTTTAAACATAGGTAATTTCATATTTATACCCCTATTTTACGATAGACGGATATAATATTAATTAGCTGAAATACAGAATTGATATGGAAGATTAGCTCAACTTTTCTCACTGATTCGATCGTTTATAATTACACGTTTTATGCAGAAGAGTGTGCAAGCCATGCTTCGATCACCTTAGGTCCTTCTTTGTTGATGTAGAACGTTGGTAATTGTTTATGATATTAGCAGAACTGCCCGACATGACATGTTTTGTAGCTTGACTTTCCTCCATAACCGTAGTTAGGAATACGTCCTGTTGTACAAAACACATATTTTCATTAAAACAAACATTAATAAACAGGGAAACGTGAGACACATATAGATTAGAGAAACACCAGATGAATAAAGAAAGACGGAAGATGATGCAGTCATTGATATTGTCGATTGTAGATAGTGTTAATTATTATTAGAGTATTGATTGTTTTTCCATTCGAATTGTACACATTAAAGATGAGATTGGGTACCTGCAGAACAACATGATTTTAATATCAAATCTTAATTTCCAACCTTTTGTGAGCACATGTTATTCTGAAAACGTCACTATAGTACAGGAGAGAGTAGTTAAAAAAACCAGAACACTTCGATTTTAACAAATCTGCTACACAAATACACAGTGCTGGCAAAGTACTAACACAGAAATCAATATGTGGGTAAAATGTTAATTGTTGACATACACACTTTAGCCGTGGAAGGGAAATTACAATGGAAACTTCACCTGTTCAAACTGCCAATCCCTCAACTTTCTATTGCATATGAAGTGAATTAGTCCCACATTATAATGCAAATGTAATATACTTTCACGTGGAAACCAATGAAGTGTCAAATTTTGATGAAAGATTTTCTGTCATCAACCAGTACTGTGTATTCTCTTTAATTAATTAGAGGAAACTACGGTTCACCTGTAGATCTTTCTACAGATTATTTGAACAAGAAGTGTTCGTTGCCACGCTGCCCAAATGTTACCCCGGATCGACATGAATTCTTTTATGCATAACGTTTCGTTAGAAAGATGATTACTCTAGGGGTAATATACGTCTCGGGTCTGGGACTATGTGTAAAATAAGTCAAAGAGCAAAAACAAAAAAAGGGAGAGAGAGAGAGAGAGAACAAACGATTAAGTAGTGTTGCTAACTAGAAATGAAATGTAACTTTACACATACAGATGATATTACCCTTAGATTGGCTTAACATTTGCCTGAACAATTTGAAAACCTTATCAAATACACTTCTGCAAACCGCCCTTACGAAAAAAAATGTGATTGCTATCGTTAAAATAGACTTGGTTCAAAATTGATATTGCCATACGCTAAACCTATTTTTATGGAACACACTAAAGTAAAACAATTCAATTCAATGCCTTATACATACGGTACATAACAATCATTGTGCAAACGCACATATGGTGTACAGTGTGAAACAAAATTATTTGTATGAACACACATCACAAAACAATTGTCTCTTTCAATGCATAATGGAGTTGAATTTTCGAAACAAGGCAATAGCAAGAATGTGTCTCGCCCACCGTGACATTCCCCAAGTACATTCCTATCAAGAAGACTTGCAGGTAAACTTTGACGTTTGACCTAAAATGACATTTGACCTGAACATGCAACCTCTGATGACATGATAACAAGAATGTACCCCTAGTGCATTAATCACCCAAGTTTGGTTGACATTGGACCAACAGTTGCCAAGTTATGTGTCATAAGAGAGTCTTTAACCTTTGAATTAAAATGACCTTTGACCTTACCATGTGACCTCTCTTGGCACCATACAATGAAGGTTTACAAAGCATCTCCAACCCAAATTTAGTTGAAAAGGAAGCGACAGTTGTCATCCGACAGCACCACTACATGATGGTACCCCTAGTGCATCAGTGCATCTGTCACTCAAGTTTCGTTGCCATTGGACTAACTTGCTAAGTTATGTGTAATAAGAGAGCCTTGCAGGTAAACTTTAACACTTTGAGTGCTATCGGCGAACCTGTTCGCCCAGGGTTGACTTCACTCAGGTACTATCGGCGAACCTGTTCGCCGAGAAGACAATCGGATCCATATCTTTTAATTCGAATGACAAATGTCTCTGAAGTTCCTGCCAATGACATTTATCGTAAAATGAATACACAATGAACCAAATAAATCAGTTAAAATGTATTGTCTTGATAGCATTTGCGATTTTACGGAAAATCATACAATTTGGAAAGGTTATACACATTAGTCCGAAACAATCCAGTCCCTGGTTAACACACCTGGATTTTTAGCTCAGCACCCAAAGTGTTAATGTTTGATGACCACAAATGGCCTTTACCTTACCATGTGACCTGCGACTGCACCAAACAATGAAGGTCTCCAAGTGCATCTGCAACCACAGTTTCATAAAAAACGGTTCGACGATTGTAAAGTTATTTAGCATAAGAGAGCTTTGTAGGTAAACTTTAATGTTTGATCTCAAATGACCTTTCACCGCACCATGTGACCTCGGACAGCACCACAACTTGATGGTTTCCCCTAGTGTATCTATCACCCAAGTTTAGTTGACATTGGACCAACAGTTGCCAAGTTATGTGTCATGAGAGAGTCTTGCAGGTAAACTTTAACATATGAAAAGAGTCTTGATACCCCTAATGCACCACTCAAGTTTGGTTGCCATTGGACCAGCAGTTTTCACTATTATGTGTTATTAGAGACTTTTGCAGGTTAAACTTAAACATTTATGACGAACGACGGACAGATGACGACGGACAGATGACGGACAACAGACGGACGTCATCTGGATCCCTTAGTTTTGCCCTCACCTCCGGTACCAGCTTCCTTTACCAGGTTTTCTTCAAGAAGTCCCTCCGCTTCTGTAGCAAAAACGTAGTAGAGGTTAATAGCATGATTACGATAGTCCTCAACTTCTAGCTGAGGAATCTTGTGATCAAACTTACACTCTTTTTAAAATAACTACTATCAATATCCCTTTTTGCAGGCAAATTTGTTGTTTAGCTTTCTCACAGGCTTTGAGAGACATAAAATACTGGTATGTTTATGCTAGACAAATTATAGACGAATCCTGAAAGCTAAGAGATCCACTCCAGCTTGTGTATATAACATCACAATAGTTAACGATGATATCGAAAAATAAGTTTGATTCATTTATGTTAAGTTAATGTGTATAAACGCTTGAATTTAGACAAAATAGTTTTTTCGTATTGTAACAAGTTCTGGCGTGCTATCGTCAAAAGGCGTATCTGGAGAAGACTCGCAGAAAAACGGAATTTGCCCCATATGCATTTTCTGGCTAAGTCATAAGTCAGTTTCGTGATAGCTATCGGATATCGAGATGGGATTGATTGATTATTTAACTACCTGAGAAGCACACCACATCACTTAAACTTACCTTGCTCCTCGGCGGGCATGGCAGAAACAACAGCCAATATGCTTGCCATGGCAAGCAGTACAAAAACAAGCTTCATCGTTCTCATATTCTTCAAGGACTCGGTGAAGTCAAAACCTGTTATATACATAAAATTTGAGGGATTAAGGCAAAACTAAATAGTTCCTCAATATAACTACTCTCTCTCTCTCTCTCTGTATATATATATATATATATATATATATTATGACTGTATTTAACATCATATCAGAAGGAAAAAAAATAAGCCCATAACTACATGTATAGTTCCAAGTACAATTAGTCCCTCCAAAATATGCCGTCAAATCTGACTGCTTATAAAGTATATCAGATTGTACCGCATTAGTTTTTAAATTGGCCAATGGTAAGAACACTGAATTACGCAGTTGCCAGTTACGTCCCACATCTATCCTCAAAACGGACTTTGGCTAATAATAGGTAGGCCATGGATATCGTACTTACCAAAAACAACTTTTGTAGCGAAAGGTTTACTGGTAACGTCACCTGTTAGGAGCAAAGCGTGTTTTATAAGATTAGTAACCGTTATGAGCTTTCATCTTTTTGAGTAAATACACTGGGGGCTGAAAACATAACACTCGCTATCATGTGGGTGTGTCAAATGTCACGTGGTGCTTCTTCATCCAATTAGTTATAAGGGATATCTATTTAATATTTAACTGGTTCAAGCACAAGTATTCATGTTTGGTGCAGATGGTGCAGATGTGTCTCTACTATATGTACTTTTAGATCAGACGTCGACTGTGAAATATAAACAACAAACATATGTTTGATATCATTTGCATTAGAAAGCATGAAATATTCATTTAAGAAATGAAATAAAAGAATAACCCAGAATTTAA
Source organism: Eucidaris tribuloides (assembly GCA_001188425.1). NCBI lineage: Eukaryota > Metazoa > Echinodermata > Echinoidea > Cidaroida > Cidaridae > Eucidaris > Eucidaris tribuloides. Next base: position 25,332 of record JZLH01S0445825.1, read on the forward strand.
CGTGACTGAATTTTGCAAGTACACTTTCAACTCCAATGAATATTGAAATCTTCCATAGCGTGACTTGTGTAGATTATATTTACATGTTTACGATTCTTGCAGTACACCCTACCAGGTGAGGGTGTTATTCATCCAATAGGCTATAAAGATATCTATTTCATATTTAATTGGATCAGACATACTTGTGACAATGAACAATTCATGCTTAATGCAGATGTGTCTCTACCCTTTTTTTTACATTCAGATCATAGGCCGATTGTTAGACATAAACAAGAAACATATGTTTGAAATCATTTGTATTTCAATGCTCAAAATATAAAAGATATATAAAACATCCAGTACACTTTCATCTCCCATGAATATTGAAAGCTTCTATTGTGTTATTTGTGCAGATTACATTTACGTGTTTACGATTATTGTGTATCAACCCTTTTAGGTGAGGGTATTAAAAAAGTATTGCACACACACACACACACACACACACACACACACACGCGCGCGCGCGCGCGCGCACACACACACGCACACACACACACACACACACACACACACAACTATTAAAGGTTAGTGGTATGATTGGGACACTTGCAAATGCCTCAAGAACCAAATGAGTTATACCAACTATACAACAGCTGGAGTGGATCTCCAACTGGAAGCATTTGTCTCTAATTTGTTTACTTGAGGACAATCAAGCATGAACATTAATTCTATCGGGGCACGATAAAATAGGTTTGCAGGTTTGCCTGCTACCAGGGATATTGACATTAGTTATTTTAGAATGAGTCAACTTTTGACCACAAGATTTTCACAGGAGAATCCTTGCATAGTTTATTTGAATTTAGAGTAGTTTTAGCCGAAGTTGATGACTACCCCAATCATGCCATTTGCCTTTAAGTTCCAGCCTTAATGCAATTTTCGGTTCTTCTGATATCTTACACATACAGTGGCGATCGAAATCATGTCACAAACGGCTACAAACGCGATTCCTGAAACGAATTCGTTTCTATAAACGCGTACATTTTACTGCCTATTTCTATTAATAGTGTCATGCGTTTCATCGCGTTTGAACATTGTTTGATGAAACGCATTTCACTAAATGCGTTTGTAGCGTGACATGTTTCTGTACTTTCCGACTACATGTACCACTGTAGGGGACAGTGCAGAGGGTGTACAAAGAATGATTATATCTTGGGTAAATATCGTGCGCACAAAATGGCAAACGTGTAGTGAGTGATTTTCTTCAACAAGGGATCAAGTATTCAGTATCTGAGATAGCTACCCCTGGACAACATACCCCGGATAACTGCCACCCGGATCATTACCCCAGGACAATTCCCCCCTAGGTCAACTACCCCCCGGGCAATTAACACCCTAGGACAACTACTCCAGGACAACTACCCCCTGGACAACTACCTCTACCCCCGGACAACTACCCCCAGGACAATTCCCCCCGGACAACTACCCCCGGACAACCACCCCCTGGACAACTACCCCTAGGACATTTCCCCCTAGGACAACTACCCTCAGACAACTAACACCCTGGGACAACTACTCCCGGACAACTACCCCCTGGACAACTACCCCTAACCCCCCAGACAACTACCTTAGGACAATTCCCCCTAGGACAAGTACCCCCGGACAACCACCCCCTGGACAACTATCCCTAGGACATTTCCCCCTAGGACAACTACTCCCAGACAACTACTCCCCTAGGACAACTACCCCTCACCCCCGGAACCCTACTGCCAGGACAATTCCCCATAGGACAACTACCCCCGACAACACCCTGTATAACTACATCAGGACAATTCCCCCCAGGACAACTACTCCCTGGACATTTCCCCCTAGGACAACTACCCCCTGACAATTATCCCCTGGACAACTACCCCCTTCCCGGACAATTCCCCCTAGGACAACCAACCCCCCGACAACTACTCAGGACAAATACCCGCGGTCAAATTATATGTTTACCAGTAATTAAAAGTTGATACAAAGAAGTTCGGAAGTAAAATACGATCAAAAAAACAATGTTAATAAAAAATTAGAATACATAGGCGGACGGAAAGGTGTTTTGGGGTTGCACCGCATGAGTTTATTAAGGGGATTTTTTTGTTATTAATTTATTGTTTCATTTTAGTTACTGTATTCATACCTGTTACAATGACTTGCATTCAATATTTACATTACATTCCGGGGGGGGGGTCGCTCTCCACACGGCCTGCTACGCACCCGCGTCCAGAAAAAGCGTCGTAAAGGGTCTCCTTTTCAGCATTCGGACATCGTCGACGTCTTTTGGAAAAAGGGTTGCTTTTTTCTGCACAATTCGCCAGCAATCGCCGCTTAGGATAGCCTTTTCTCACATGTAACGCCATTTAGGGTTGCTGATTTGGTTATGTAGATTACGCCATTTAGGGGTGTAAATTTGAGTAGATTTATATCTACGCCATTTAGAGGTTCATTTTTCCATACACGACGCTTCAGACGCGTCGAAGCGCAACGGGACTGCAAGCACGCAATCGATAAGATCCGATAGTAAACCGATTGTGAACCAGATCGATCAGAATCAGCTGATTCTGAATGAAGCCCGTAGACGCAATCACAATAACTTGTTACGGAGCCGAATTTGTTATGTCCTTCATTTTAGACGTGCTGTCAAAACGCTACACAGTAGTGGAATTTATTTGAACTTTCTGAGATAAAGGATTTTGCTGTACACTCGAGTAAAGAGGGAAGAATTGGACGTCGAATGCAACACTCGATATATGTATGTATGTCCACGGTCCCACATATTGGTATTCGCGTAAGTGACTGTGTGCGATGGCAACTGGCTTGAAGGCTTGGATTAGAATATTTGAGAGATTCAGACAAGCATCTGAACTGTATAAATCTCAAAGTGAAGCGCAAGTGAATGCTCTGGTTTATTCAATGGGTGATCAAACCGATTCTGATATTCTTGCTGCATTCAAATTAAGTGATGAACAGCAGAAACAGTGCCAGTGGCAGTGCCAGTTTGACTTTGATAAACATTTGATGAAAAAGCACATTGTGGTCTCTGAATATGTTCAATCAGAGAAAACAGAAGGAAGTAGAATCCGTTGATAGTTTCATTACACATATAGTTTAAGCGAACACTGTCGGACTGTCGGACACAATTGCGGTTAAACAAGAAAGCAGGTAAGGGGAGCTAAACCCAAAGCGCGAGCGAAAAACTGACAAAAAGTGAAACAAAAGCCTTAAGTATGGACCTGGCTGTAATGTGGTTATAAAGTGAAAGATCAGTATCTTGCATCATTGTTAGCGTATCGCTCGACACATATTTACCCACAAAATTGCTTAATGGGACGTCAGTTGTGTACTACTCTACCGTCGCAAGTCGCAACCCCGGGTCGCAACCAGTTCAGCTAGATCCAGAATATCCAAATATCAAAGAACTGCATGACTGCGACAGGCGTTACAGATCTCAGCAAAGCGAGAGTTACAACGGGCGCCATCGAGTCACACACCTTCCAGAGCTTCAACCAGAGGAGAAAGTAATTTATGTCAATGAGAGTTAATGCAACCAGTACAACAATCATTGGCAGAGGAAAAACACGTCGATCCTACATAGCTTCAACTGCAAGAGGGACACTCTAACGTAATTGACGCGCTTTCATCCACAGCACTTTGAGTGTGAACATCTAAGTCAAGACAACGGAGATTGTGAAATTCAAACCTACCGATTTTCCGCTACTTTAGTATGATGTGATAACTCCTGAGAGAGATGGGAACCAGCAACAATCTCCACCGATTTCTCAAAGGAGACAGTATTGTCAAATGGCCAGTGGAAGAACCTCTAAGATGTTGTTAAAAAAATAAAGCAAATTGGGACTGGCTTTGAAAACATTTAATAGGATTTTGAACAACGGTAAAATAAAAGAGGTCAAAGTAGTCATATGGACTAAAAACAACAATGGATACAATAAAAGTAAATTTTGATCAAAGTACTTTTGGAACTTGAATTTGGACATTTAAAGACTCTATAGTTTGACAATTTATATGGTTAAAAAATGGAAAATATTATTCTGGACTCTAACTGCAAATAATGAAATCCATTGAAGATGCTACGTATTGATCCTAGAAAGGGGGATGTCGTATAATAATGCAATCGATCAGAATTGATAGTAAACCGATTATGAACAGGAGCTGAATAAAGACACACCTGCATACCTAAATGGAGAAGTCTGCTGTGTCCTTCATTTTAGAAAAATTCTACAAAAGTGACCCCAAGGAAGGAACGGTAGAATGGTCAGAAATTAATAGTGCATTCCCTTGCACACACACCTGCAGGTGGCCGAATAGGCCTATGCAATGCAATCTTTACTGTGCATGAAGAGACTATGCTCAGCTCTCTCATGTGTGCCTACTGTTAAATGTGTGCGAGCACAGCTATAGCAAGGAGGTATTAGGTGAGTTAATTTCACTGTTTACGCCACTTAGGGTATCAAATTAGTGGATTTCTATGTTCACGCCTCTTAGGGTATCAGAATTGGTGGATTTCCCTGTTTACGCCACTTAGGGTAGCTTTTTTCATGTGTTACGCCATTTAGGGTTGCGTATTTGGTTTTGTACGTTACGCCATTTAGGGTCCATTTCTGAGGTTGTCGGACACGGGTGGGATACAGGCCGTGTGGCCCCCGGGATTACATTATTAATTTTAACGATACTAAGATAAGTAAATACGCAGTGGGCCATATGGCGGGCCAGAGATAAGATAAGTTCACGATTTAGAATATTAAAAACGGGGGAGCCATGGTTAAATGTTGTAATTAGGCGTACACATTGACTTTCAAAAATAACCAAAAGTTAGGATTTCAACAAGTCGTCAAAGCGATCATAAACTTGGATTTTACTCGAACAAAACCACGCAAAGCAAGGACTTTTTCAGGTATATCCCAAAGTGCGGATTCATCCGATAACTCCCCACCCCAATTCCTCAAAATAAGGTATTTTTATATGCTAATTGCGGATCCGCGTTTTGCTTTTAATAACTACCCCAAATCCGCGTTTTCGTGTACACGCATGGTTAGAACATTTGTCCATGGGAGAACCCGTGAGAACTGTTGCATAATAATCACTTTTAAATATTTACAAGGTTAACTTGTGTAATAGCTGATCGACAATAAGTATGTTTTCTTCCACAAATTCTGTCATATCTTTGAACCAAAATTGGGAGCCGGATTTGCTTCCTCAAAAGAATGACTACCCAGTTACATTTTTTTTCACATACTCACTATACATTTTTTTTGAAATAATGACTACGATCCCTGATAATTTTGAAAAATATACCTTTAAAATATATATTTACCATGTATAGAAACACGTATTTTCTATGCGTATTTTTTTAAAAATCCTGCCGTTGGAGGATGTATCCCCCTACACCCTCCGCCGCTCGGTTGCTTCACTTCCTCACAAGTAAGTTCCAACCGTGGGAGGGGTATCCCACCTCCCACAACCCTTTCGTCGCAAATATAACTATTCAAAACAGTTTTTCACATACTTTATGTACATCTTTTGAAAATCCTTACTACAATCTTTAATAATCTTTTCAGAAAATGTATTTACCATGCTTATAGAAACAAGTCTTTTCTATGCGTTTATTTTTTTCAAAAAGTTCCTGTCGTGGAAGGAGATATCTCCCCTTCCACACCCTCCCCGCTCGGTTACTTTGCTCCCTCGCATGTTTCAGTCAAGCCCCCAGTAGCCCCCTCCCACTAAATCTTTTGCTCGTGAACCGCACCTGCTTATGCTATAATTATAGTAATTGAGACATTTTAGGCTTAGAACGTTAAGTTTATGAAAATTGGGCAAAAATATATATATACATATATATCTTTCCATCCAACTATCTCTCTCTACCTATTTCTACCTTTTTACCATTTTTTTATACCTATATACTAATAGTAATATCTATCGATCTATGTGAAATATCTATTCAGCTATCAACATACCTACTGTACTTCTATTTAGTAGGTTTGTTCGTTGTTCCTCCAATCATAACTAAAACATATGGTGAGCGTTCTTTTGCACATGCTTCTGCAGTTTTATGGAACACTCTTCCCAATTATATGAAAAATCTTAATGATTTGGACAAGTTTAAGGCTTCTCTTAAAAAAAAATATTTTATTCTTAGGTTTGTACACGCAAATTCAGTGCTCAACTAAAGATATTGTACTTTCTTGTATTGTATTTCTCTAAATGTATCGTGTTCTGTTTTCTTTGTAAGCGCATAGGGATTTGCTGTATGCTATGTGTTATGCGCTATAAAAGAACCGATTATTATTATTATAATTTCTGTCTGTTGTATCGATATTTTCTTCCGGCCAAGTTTCACTTTTTTTTTTTATCTAGAGTATTTTTTTCTTACTTTCTATATATATATCAAACTACCCCTCCCCCTGTTATTCATGTGAAAAATAACAGCTCTTATCACAAATAACCTTTTAGTTACGAGACTAATTTACTATTGTTTTCGAGAAGATAAGATGGAATGTTTTCCGGGTAAATAGGTAATAGATCTCTTGATGGTAATAGGCAACAATTTTCGTAATGAAGAAATAATACACCTTTATTCAAATGGAGTGATTTATGCAATTGTTTACTTCAGAATGTCGTCAGAAAGATATTAATATATTATTCAAAATTGTTAATCAAAGAGACGAATAAAGACATTTTTATTTGCCACAAATAAGTATAGACTATGCATGTCGGACCTATTAGACAATGACTGTACCACAGCCGGCCGAAGACTTTATCGAAGGTGATCCCTTTCTCAAAAGGAAAGTCCACCCTGACGTAAAGTTGGTTTTAATAAAAGTCAAAAAAAAAAGAGAAGCAAAATAAAGTTTGGCGAAAATTCACCAAATAATAACAAAGTTATGGAGTTTCAACATTTTAGTTTTGTGACGTCACATGTGAGCAGCTCCCCAAATGTCATACAATTCAAATTCCATAAATTTCAATTTTAATGGTTCATGATAGTTGAATGTTTTTTCACAAAAACATGTAATAATGTGTCTGATTACATATTGAATGCACAGGAATTTTCAATTTTCAATTCCCTGAGAAAATGGCACTTTATGGAATCCATTGTACATGACAAATCAGGGAGCTGCTCGCATGTGACGTCACAAATTGAAAACTTAAAAATAAAATCATAACTCTGTTATTCTTTGATGACTTTTCGCAAAACCTTCATTAACAGTTTTCTCCCATTCTTCTGCTTTTTTAAAGACACTCTCACACACCCACACACCCACACCCACACAAACACACAAACACACACAAACACACACAAACGCACACACACACACACACACACACACACACACACACACACACACACACACACACACACACACACACACACACACACACACACACACACCGGCATGCACTATATGCCCATACTTACAAAAGAAAAGAAAAAAACACCACAACTAAACTCATGAATCTTCACATACAAAAACATGAACTACCCACCCCTACCCACACATACCGTACATACCCACATAAATGTATGCAAACAGTCGTACATACAAATAAACATACACACAGACAACAAAACACATTTAGACAAACAGAGAGACCACACACTTTACCCAAATTAGTTTTCCACTCTAGCAGATACATATTAACTGTGGATATAGACATTAAAAAAAGAAACAACATTTTATGTATAAGGTGTATAAGGCATAGATGATACCATCTATAAATTTTAATTAATACATATATTGACAATTCTCTTTTTTGTCTGCAGTTGTGAACTATTTAGTATTGGAATTGTTACGTGAGTGATTTGTAGTTTTTTGCCGTTGTAGAAGAGACTTGCATTTAGATTATTGTATTATTAACTCCCTCCCCTCTATTTTTGTCCATGTTTTGTGCATATATATATATATTTATATATATATATATTATATATAGTATATATATAATATATAATATATATATATATATATTATATAATTTTATAATATATATATAACAAAGTTAATAATGTTCTGCTCGGAGGAGATATATAATAGATACTTCCACAAAATAAAGATTAAATCTCCGTAACGATTATATTATCCAAGAATTTTCCGCATTTCAAATTCAAATGTAATTTAAACCCTTGATAAAGCCTATGGGCGTAATTGATCCTGAATATATTCGTTACGGGAGATATTTATTTAATTTGTAGTTGAGTATATCATAATATATATATATAATAATAATTTTATATTTGACTTAAGTAATTACTTGCACAGCTAGGTTTCCTTTGTGAAATTATACAATCAATAACATTTTACAGAGAAAGACAAAATCTTTGAAAACAGTCTCTTATTTGCAAGTTATCGGCCGCATTTATCCCGCGTTAAGATTTAAGCTCAACCATCAAATTACAGTGCATCTTGCCACAGACACGAAAAAAAATGACTTACAGTAAATTTTAAACATAGGTACTTTCATCTTTATACTACTATTTTACGAAAGACGGATATATATATTAATTAGCTGAAATACAGAATTGATATGGAAGATTAGCTCAACTTTTTTCACTGATTCGATCATTTATAATTACACGTTTTATGCAGAAGACTGCCCAAGCCAGATGCTTCGATCACATTAGGAACTTCTTTGTTGATGTAGAACTTAGGAACTTGTTTATGATATTAGCACCACTGCCCAGCATGACATGTTTTGTAGCTTGACTTTCCTCCTTCTCCATAGTGGGGAACCCGTCCTGTTGTATAAAACACATATTTTCATTAAAAACAAACATTAATAAATAGGAAAACGGAAAATACATACAGGAACAGCAGACAAGAATAGAAAGACAGAAATAGGTTCAGTCAGGAGCGTCGATCCTGGGGTGGCAAGGGGGGGGGGGGTCGCCACCCCAATGGAAATAGTTGGGGGGGGGGGCAAATATACCGATTCCCCCCTAGCTTTTTTCAACTTGAAAAATTCGAAAAATGTAATGCAAGGATACGTCTAAAAAGTACAAGACAACAAAGCCATCGAACTAAACATAAAAATATTACTAAACAAACACAACTTTCATTTTTTGGCACGCTTCGCGCGCAAAATTGTATATTGGAATTTGGCGAGCGGATCATGCCGAAAATCTTTGATATTTTTCATTCTTTTGCCACCTCAATCCGAGAAATAGATCAACGCCACTGGGTACAGTCGTTAACATTGTCGACTGTAGATAGTTGAAATTATCATTAGCGCCAGGAGCGTCGGCACGTTTCAAGAAGACAAAGCATTGGAGGGACAGAACGTTCGCTAACAATGGTCTACCCATCCAATGCTTTGTGTTTGTAAAACGTACCGAGGCCTCTGATTAGAGCACTGATTGTTATTCCATTCGAAGTGTACACACTCATAAATGAGGGGAAATTACGGTTTACGTGTAGATCTTTCTACAGATCATTGAACTAGAAGTGTTCGTTGCCACGCAACCAAAATGATTCCCCCGGACCGACATGAATTCTTTTATGCACAACATTTCGTTACAAAGATGGTCACTCTGGGACAATATACGTCTCGGGTCTGGGCATATAGATACTATAAATGGTCTGGGGCTATGTAGTGTTGCTAACAAGAACATGAAATGTAACTTTACACATACAGATAATATTCCCCATTAGGTTGGCTTAACATGTGCCTGAACAGTACAAATACCTATGCAAAAACAATTCTGCAAAACAGCCCTTATGGAAGAAATACGTGATTGCTATCGTTGAAATAGACTTTGTTAAAAATTAATATTGCCATACGATAATTTCATTGTTATAATTTTTTGGAAAATACTGTAATGAAACCATTCAATTCAATTCAATTCAATTCAATTCAATTCAATGCATTATACATACGGTACAGAAAAATCATTGTGCAAACGACCGTACGGGGTACAGTGTAAAACAAATATATGAAAACGTATCACAAAACAATTATTGTCTCTTTCAATGCATAATAGAGTTGAATTTTCATAAAAATGAATAAGCTTTGCCAACATTTTACTCAAACGTACCAGCTTCCTTAACAGCTTCCTTAACTTCTAGGTTTTCTTCAAGAAGTCCCTCCGCTTCTGTAGCACAAAGATAGTAGAGGTAAATAGCATGATTAGGGTAGTCCTCAACTTGAGGTGAAACTATTCTAGAATCAA
>JZLH01S0445825.1:55407-75048 GCA_001188425.1 Eucidaris tribuloides
CTCGTTATTGGCAAAAAAGAATTGTTCCTCCCCAACTGAAATGAAAAGATTCATGACATTTTGCCGATTATATGGTGAAATGGAAATTAGAGATCCGTATACTCGTAGCATTCTTTCTGGGCCCACCCTGTATAGACGTCGAATTATAGGCCTTAAAATCCTTTGCATGTTACAGCGATCGATTTTGACGAATTTCGTTTGTCCAAAACGCCAATGAGCGATATGTGCTTATAGTTCAATGAGGCGTCGCGTCTTTGTGCATCGCTGACACGTGTTTGCGCACCACCTGGCCACGTGTTTGTGCTCCCTGTCGTGCGTTCAAACCGTTGAAATGCGGAAATTTGGGTCAAGAGGTCTCGTTGCAGCTGCGGTTGTGTTTGTACAGCGCATGACTAAAGCAGTCCATCAAGTGCGAACTGCTAGTCTAGGTTCTAGCCTTTTTAATTTCGGCTTTATATTGCTCGAGTTGCAGCGAGTGATACTCGAATATCGCGCCAAGTCGATGTCGAGGGCGAGTGTACGGCCGATGACTGGTTCGCTTCGAATTTTATTGTCGCCGAGCTGAGTGGATGGCTATTTTTACCCAGTGACTTGCGTCCTTTTTGAGGCGGACGCAATTACTGGGGTAATTTGACCTCACTCGGCTCGGCGCGATATTCGATCTGATCATTGGCTGAGACGTTGTCGCGGGGCCGCGCAGAAATGTAAACCTCGAATACGGAAACGGCCTAGCAACCTATGACTTACGTAACGTCGCACTGCGGCCAACACCTAAAGGAAAGAACGGCCGGTTGATTTTGCTGTTCAAATGTGTTTGGATCATATATGGCATGTGCTCAAATAAGCACACACACGCACGCAACATACACACAGCAGCACACACACACGCACACACACACACCAGCACACAGCACACAGCCAGCCGCACACACGACACAGGCCGAGCACACACCGCGACACACACACGACACACACACACTGGTGTACGGCGTTACACATTACACGGGGCTGTGCGCACACACCACTGGACAGTATACAGACCACAATCACAGGCAGAACCATAGTATCAGGCGTCGCCACTGCTCACGCTACTTCAAAAAACAATTCGCAAAGTAATCTTACTTAGCCTTTGTTATGCAGATGTTGCTACATTGTAGGGTACTTAGATTTAGGTAATAAATGTTCACCGAGCCGAGGAGCAGCGAGCGCAGCAGTTGGTGTAGACGAACTTATGGTGTCGGCGCGAGTTGGACCGGGAGTTCCGGTGTGTCGTGTTGTGACGGGGGGGGGGGGGGTGTCCCGGTCGCTCTCATGTAGAGAAAATTTATAAAGTTTAGGTCATAAAACACGTTTTCAAGTGAACCCTAGATTTTTCCATCAAACCGAGTTGCCGGTTCATCAGACATTTTGTTGGTCCAAGATCTCATGAGATTTTCAGGCGTACGAATAAATGTCCAAATTTGACAAAACTTATGATTGGAGAATGGTGAATTGCTCCTTTGCCTGCTTATCACCTGATCACTAATACACACACATGCGAATACATACAATAATATACACACACTCACATACATGTATTTCTGTTGCATAATAATAATAATAATAATAATAATAATAATAATAATAATAATAATAATAATAATAATAACAATAATAATAATAATAATAATAACTACTACTACTACTACTACTACTACTACTACTACTAATACTACTAACAAAAACAAAAGAGAGTAATGATAATATACATCCAAATACTACTGATTAAAAAATATCCCCCTACACCTTGTGAGCTGGGGATGCACACACCATTGCCCCACTGTTTACACCCCTGCACACACTCGTTTGGTCGATGATATCGAGTGAAGTATTCATCTACCCATCTTGCAAATGGGACCGTCCCACTGGAAATACCAAGTGCAACCACTGATCTCCCCACTAACTGGATTGGTGGTCACGCCTCACTGAGTGAAGCCCCGGCGCTGCAGCGTCCGCCATCTTGGGACCATCAAAAAGCTGTCGGCTGTGATAAACTTAGCGCGATCGCACACAGAGAATGCTTGATAATTATGTTGTACTTTGCAAGTTTTCGTACCATTTTATTGCTGAAAAGGCATTTTTGGGCTCTTTTACGACTGCTCACTTGCATGCAGCATGTGTGGCGTATAGATCCTAAGTGAAAAACCGGGTATATTTGCGTAATAAATATACGGGTTAGAGCTTTGGGGGCTTAGTCCCATATGTGATTTTTTTATGTTGGTCATAACTGCAATACTCCACGTGGCTCTAATCGACCATTCCACAAAGATTTTAACAAAATGTAATGATACTGGTAATGAAATTTAATGTTATATTGCAATGATAATAATAAGAAGGAGCCCTGTGGGGAGTGTGATTTACGAACATATTGAATGTTCATAGTGTATAAAGTGAAGTGTAAAGTTTTGCTAATTTTGAGAACTACCGGTAGATAGGAGCCTAATTATTTTCAACTTGGAAAAAGTATTCATGAATTACTCCTTCGGTTTGTAATGTTTTTAAACTTTGTTTAGCTTATGAGTATTTTCTACGGGTGAACTGAATTATTGATTAAAAACCACATAGGTCTAACATAGTAGGGCCAATAATAACATTTTCATTTTGACGACGAAAAAGGAAATAAAGGGGAAAAATCGTTTTGCCCCTAAGTACTCGTTATTGTCCCCCCCCCCCTTGAACAAAGTTCGCGGGTTGACTATGACACGGGCTACGTATACTTCGTATGTATACGTAAGGCATTGGGGTACAATATATACCAAAATTATGAAAATTTCGTGAAAAACTTACGAGTCAGTTCTTTTATCTTGCTTTTGTGTGTGTGTGTGTGTGTGTGTGTGTGTGTGTGTGTGTGTGTGTGTGTGTGTGTGTGTGTGTGTGTGTGTGTGTGTGCGTCGCGTCGCGTGTGTGTGTGTGTGTGTGTGTGTGTGTGTGTGTGTGTGTGTGTGTGTGTGTGTGTGTGTGTGTGTGTGTGTGTGTGTGTGTGTGTGTGTGTGTGTGTGTGAATGTGTGTGTTTGTGTGTGTATGAATTTGAATGTGACTGTTGTGTGCGTACCATGCATGTGAGTGTGTGTGTGCGTGCATGCAGGTGTGTGAGTTTTTTTCGTATACGTGGGTTTCTTTAGGGTTTTTTTTTTTACCTGATTTTTTTTTTTACATTTGGTTACCTAGTTTGTTTATTTGTGTAAATATTAATTTACCTATCAATTTTAAGTTTACGCATGTGACCGGTCACCACAAAACGCACCGTAAGTCGGAAAAGTAAGAAATTGTGTTTTTCATACAGTCTTAAAGTCAAGAATCTAAGCTTTAAAATGATGTATACTTTGTGTGAGATGGACGAAGCAAACCTTATTAAAATCCAGCTCACATATCAGGACTATCACCCAAGCCGTTATCAGGAAAATGGAGAAAAATAGCTGCAAAATAGTGCGCATTCAAGTGAAACGGTAGGCTTTTGACAACTTTTTCGTAGAAAGCTTGGTAAAACTAAGCACTTTCCAAAAGTGGACTGTGGATTGGACAATCCTTTCTGGATCTTACAATTACCATCAATTTTAAGTTCATAAAAGTAGCTTTGTGTTGATATCAAAATTAAATTATTACAAGGGGACTTGACGATGTTGGAAAACAACCAATTGTATTTAATGTTACATTATGGCTAATCTCGTGACGTGAAGGTCAAATAGGGCAAAATTTTCAAGCTCCTGAAAAAATATGTTGAAGTTCAATTCGAGAAAAATCATACTTCTAGATCGCTTCTTGTCATCAAATTTTGACAGGTAAACGATGAGTCTATGTTCTTTTAGAAAAATATAAAAATCTTAGAATCAACTTTTGCAACACAACTCGTTTACACGAAAACTTACATTCCGACTTATTGATCGATTTGTGGTGACATTATTGAGTTTACGCATATTGAGTTAATAGCTGTACTTCGATTATCTATTCATGCATTTATTGTTTTGTGCTGTAATCGTTCTCATTCACGCATTGTTGGATTTTTTTATCATATGTATTATAAATTTAGTAATTTTATGCCAGTCACGGACTCACGGAAGGACAGCCTGTAAAGGCTGAAGTGAGTAGGCCGTGATTAAATAAATAAATGAAATGAAATTAAAAAAAAGAGGTCATTTCCATAAGCTACTACATCTATAAATCCAAATTCTGAGAAAAACTTGATAATTTAATTTTCATAAACACATACAGGCATACAAAGACTGAAATACAGACACACACATGGAGACACACTGAGACAAACACAGACAAAGACACAGACACAGACACAGACACAGACACATACATGCACCCCAAAACACAGACACACATACACAAACAGAAATGCACACATCCCATATACACGTAAACCCATTATACCTACACCTACTATCAACACACAGACACACACAGAAACACACATACAAACAAACAAATACAGATACATACAGACTCACAAATACAGACACACACAAAGACACACAGACACATACACAGGCAAACACAAAGGCACACTGACGAACAATAGATACATACAGACAAACAAACAAACACACACATTCAGATACACACCAGGGGTGTCGATCAGTTTTTTGGATGGGGGGGGGCAAAAGTGAACAAAAGTCAAAATTTTTCGACGTCTCCGATACACACAAAGACACTCATGTACAAACATACACATTAAGACACACACAGAGACACGTACAAACAAATAGACACATACAAACACACAAACACATCCGGGCACAGAAAGACACATACAGACACACACGGATACACAAACATGCACATACAGACACAGTAGAAACACGGACAAACATAAAGACAGACACAGACATATAAGTACAAGTACAGACAAACACACGCAGACAGACACACACACAGTTGCACACGCATGTACGCACGTAAACGCTTGTACCCACATCTAGGCCTACTACCAACACAGTAGGTAGAACCACACAGACAGACAGACACACAGTTGCACACGCATGTACGCACGTAAACGCTTATACCCACATCTAGGCCTACTACCAACACAGTACGTAGAACCACACAGACAGACACACACACTAATGCACACGTATGCACATAAACCCATATACCCACACCTAGGCCTACTACCAACACAGAGACAAAAGAAACCACACAGACACCTAGACACATATACGCAAATTGAAACATAGACAATCACACATACACATACACACATACAGATACACACAAAGACACACACCCCACAAACACATATACATATACAGACACACAAACAGACACATATGATACACACATGGACACACACACTGACAGGCATATACAGAAACACAGATGCAAACAAACACACAGACACAGACACGCAAAGACACATTAAAACATACAGATACACATACAGACACACATAGACACATACATATACATATACATAACACATAGACAAACACACACAGATACACACACAAACGCACACAAGCTGTATACATGTAAACCTATATACCCACATCTATAGGCCCACTACCAACACACATACACACAAACACACACAGACACACAGACACACACACATACACACAGAAAAGCACAAAGATACATACACACAAAAAGACACACCGATAAACACACAGATACATACAGGCACACAAACAGACATATACAGACACAAAAATGGCACTGACACGTACGAAGAGAGACACACATATTTAGTGAGTGTCGCTAGGTTGTGTTTTCATGGCACAAATTGCCGCCAGAGAGGCAAAAAAAATGTAATCAGCAAGGCACAAATTGTCGCCAGCGACAATTTGTGCCGTTTTGTGAAAAACCTGACAATTTGTGCAGCAATAACATATTTGATTATAAATTCAGTTTTAACAATAATTATTAAATCATCTCACGTCGATTGCTCGAACGAGAAACACTCAAATGAATCACAGGTATCGAATTCTCTGATCAGCATTGTGTATAATAAATCCAATCAACTCTACGTCATATTAAAATCTACCAATCTGTAAACGTGCACGAACAGATATTCCATGCTCTCGTCCAATCAAAATACTGTTGTTGCTACACTGCATCTATTGTGTAGGAATCCACCGTCCATACAATAAAATACGTGTTACAAAAATGATCATCTGTTTCCGTTTTGTTCATAAGATTGTTCGCTAATCGTCGGTTCGCAGCACAGGCCACATTTCTCTATTTGCCCTGTTGGTGTAGTCAAATCATATAGGTCTACCTAATATCATTTTAGAGCACTCCTTCTCAATTCTCAATTCCCAAATCGGAAACTTCAAGAAATGTCGATCAAAGAAGCTGGGGTTATGACATCCACAAGTTCTTATTTCAAGTTGGATAGCTTGTTCAAAGATGATAATACCACTGTTGCCACATACGTGGACTTTATCTTCATGACAACACAAAGTTCGTTGCAACATAAAAAAGAGTACGCAAATCGTCACTTTAACGAGTTCATACCAGTCACCATTATTAGTCTAATGACAATAATTGCTAATCTCCTGATCGTCATTGCTTTCTGGAAAGAAAGGCGACTCAGAACTTATAACAACATCTACGTTTTCAACTTGGCCCTGGCTGATATTTGCGTCGGAAGTTTTGGTATGCCGATCAATGCATTCGATCTGCTCTTTTGGCGTACTCCTACTCTCGTCTTCACCGAAATGTTTTGCGCCATTTTCGTAGGAATTGACGAATCCCTGTTGTTCGTATCGATTTTAGGTGTCATCACAATTTGTGCCGATCGATATATGGCAACATTTAGACCGATTCATTACTACCAGCATCGTCGAAAGGGTAAGGCCGTCGCCATTTGTGCAATGTGCTGGGTTGTTTCCTTTTTGTTTTGGATGCCGTTGCACTCTCTCTGGGATCTCCTCTCATCGGAAGAACGACCACCAGGAACTTGCTACCCGGAAGCCCATCGCTATCTTTCAACGGGCTGGATCCCCATCACCACCCTCTTCATCCTACCTGCTGGCACCCTGATGATAATGTATCTGAGGATCTACAGTAAAATTCGAGGACGTGGGGCTGAAAGGGTTAAGGCAGCTATGCGATGCCCTGAACGAAATGCTGCCAAAACTGGAGACAAGCGAAATGAGTTGTCTCCCGATTCCGGAACTTCATACAACTTAAATGAGACCAAATCCATCAGCACAATATCCACTTCGGGTGAGTGGTTTTTTTTTTTCGTAATGGAGGCGAGGATACATATATGCTAGATTTAGATAAGGTCTAACAATGAAGCCCTGAAAAAATTGCAGTCCAATCATTCAGTGCATTAAAAGAGTGAAAACAAACTAATGTGTTACAATCACAAGTAAACCAAATGCATTAGTCACAAGTGATGATCGTTCTTACATATCTTTCCAATGGCAGCATAACGTTCCAAAGATCTGTATCTAGGATGTTTAATTGTCTAATCAAGCACTATTATGTGGCTCAGAAATCAAAGGTTGACTTTTTAAAATTAAATCTCCACAATGCTAAAAAGTGCTCTTAAGGCTACGGTCACAAATAAAGCGAAGACCGCCCGATTTATAGCTTGCTCGGTCGCCGCCGGAATTTAGGCATCGCCCAGTGATTCTTTGAGCATGATGAGCGGGCTATGAAGCCCTAGCGATGTTCGGGCGGCGCCCTGTCGATTTAAATTTATAAATGTCAGACAAATTTTGATCTTCGAGTATAAAGGTCAAAGGGCAAAGTTCACACTTCATTAAATATGTATATGTATGTATATATGTTAGGTATGTATGTGTATATACCCTCCCTACTCAAAAGTACTGCAGCATACACTATAAATGCTATAACGCGTATATTTCACGTTGAAGGTTTTTTTTTATAATGATGTCCTAATTACGTTTATTATTGGAAAATCACAAATTATTTGAAAATACATCAATGAATATTCTTTTCTGTTTCCTCTCCAAAGCGGAGAGATTATCAAATCAGGCGTACCCACGACAGAGGGGATGGAACATAAAATTTAACATTTTTTCGCCTCCCTATAGGGGTGGGGTGTTAAGTCACACTAGGATCGTAATTCGATTTTATATTACCTATGAAATGGTTTTGATGGTTTGGAAAAATTTCCAGCAAACGAAAAATGTCAATATGTTTCTCTGAAGGGGTCGCAGAAAGAAGACCACACCCCTCGAAGACGAAAGTGACCTCCTATCTTCATAGGACAGTGGTGAGGAGGAAACGCCTCATATTTTAAACAAGACCTCTTCAAATTATAATTTCTGGGGGTTTTTTCTCAATTCTAAAGGCGGTTTATTATTGTAAACATCTTGAAATTTCTTTCATGAGACTTCTCAGTAGATTGGATACAATGATGCGAAGAGAAGACCATCATCTTTAATTAGCCTTATACTCCTTGCCACTGTCTTATGAAGATAGGTCACTTTCGTCTTGTGGGGGTGGTCTTCTTTCTGAGACCCCTTCAGAGGAACACATTGACATTTTTTGTTTGATGGTAGTTTTTCCAAATCATCAAAACCGATTCATTGGTAATAGGAAACCGAACTACTATGCTAGTCTGAATTAATACCCCACCCCTATAGGGAGGTGAAAAAAGTGTCATTTTATGTTCCAGCCCCTCTGTCGTGGGTGCGCCTGCATTTAATAATCTCTCCGCCTTGGAGAAGAAACGAGAAAGAATATTCATTGACGCCTTTTCAAATAATTTGTGATCCGTCACCACGATACCCTGATAAAGTCGCACACTCCAAAGTTAAGGAAAGTACAAAATAATGTAACTAGGATGTAAAATGTGAAAGTGAAGGGTCTTCAAAAATCAAAATGTGTATGTCCTTCACATTTTGCAACAGTTTAAATATTTATATTTTACACCCAAAGTATATTTCTTTCTACTTTTATGTTTTTTAAGATGTGCGACTTTATCAGGATATCGTGGTGACAGGTCACATTTATTTTCCAATAATAAAAGTAATTAGGACATCATTATAAAAAGACCCCTTCAGCGTAAAATGCATGTGTTATAGTGCACGTTGCAATACTTTTGAGTAGGGAGGGTATGCATGTATGTATGTATGTATGTATGTATGTATGTATGTATGTATGTATGATCCCTTCAACTGATTTGTTAGTTACACATACAGCCTTGAAAACTTTTTAAACTTATTTTTCAAGCCTTGTTATTTCAATGAAATGGGATACCGGCCAGCATTATAAAGGACTCAATTGACCACATTGTTGTGCCTCTTACTCATATACTGAACCTTTCATTAACCACCGGTAAAATTCCAGTAATATGGAAAAAAGTACGGGTAACTCCAATACATAAAGGTGGTGATGTATCAAACCCTTCGAATTACAGACCTATATCTGTGTTACCAGTATTATCAAAAGTGTTGGAGAAAATTGTTTTTGATCAAGTGTATAAATACTTAAGTCAAAACGATATACTTTGCCCACACCAACATGGTTTCCGTCCTGAACACTCCACTTTAACAGCACTCTGGTACCTGACAGACGAGTTGCGTAATCAAATTGACAAAGGGAATGCTGTAGGTGTTGTAACTTTGGATCTTGAAAAAGCTTTCGATCTGTTATCCTTTGATGTTATTCTTGAAAAACTAGAATACCTTGGTTTTGACACCAAAACGCTAAATTGGTTCAACGACTATTTCACAAATAGAGAGCAATTAACGTCTGTAAATGGAAATTTGTCAGATACCAGGTTAGTTGAAAGTGGGGTACCCCAGGGTAGTATACTTGGCCCTCTGTTATTCATCATGACGTTGAATGATTTGCATAAATCGGTTCGCAAATGCTCCCTTTCCCTATATGCGGACGACACGTGTATCTATTTTGCATCAAAAGACCCCTCATGTTTACAAAAAACTATAAACGAAGATCTCGATTCACTTGCCAAATGGTTTTCAAACAACCAGTTGTTATTTAATGTAAATAAATGCCAATTCATGCTGACAGGATCTAAAGCGAAAATACGCGAATTTAATCATGTAAACCTTGCTATTCAGAACTCCCGCCTTCAAAGAGTTACTGAATGCAAATATCTCGGGGTCGTACTTGACGAAAACCTTACGTGGACACCTCAAATTGATCGAGTAAGAAAGAAATCTTTGAAAGTATTCCATGCAGTGAAGCGTGCCAGACAATTCATTGACCGAGATACGTCCATGTTATTGTATAAGACTTTAATCCAACCCCATTTCGATTATTGTAGCATTATCTGGATGAACGGTCATTCGAGCCAGCTAAGTCAACTGCAAATCATTCAAAATAGATGTCTCAGAATGGTCCTTGGTGTAAATAGTCGTTTTAATAGGGAAAGTTTGTATTGTACCCTTAACATTGATCCTCTTAAACATGCACCCCGACCCCCCCCCCCCCAAAAAAAAAACCCCTCTAGGCTCTATACCAATCAATTTTTTTCATAAAGACTCTTGTAACATTTCTAACCCATGATCACGGCAGGAAGATAAATCCTCCTCAGAATTATTTTGTTCACAGTACACATATATTTGACATGTTAATTTCAAAGTTTATGTTACAGAATGTGCAGTTCAAACCTCTGCATTTTTAATGAGCTTGGAGTTAAAAGTAGACTGTTTCCAGTAAAAATCGATTTTACATTTTTGAGAATCGATATCTTGCAGAGTCGGAAACTATTATATGTTACTGTGTAATATAGAGTCAAGCAACGACTGGTGTGCAAAACTTAAGTTGTATCTCAAATCAAGCGAGAGAGTGCGCTATTTTTGCAACGTATCACAAACGTGTTGTATCTTGACATAAACTTGCCCCCCCCCCCGGGGGTCACTCTCCACACGGCCTGCCATTGCACCCGCGTCCACAAAAAGCTTCCAAAACGGTCCCTTTTCCAGCCCTCGGACGTCGTCGACGTCTTTTGGGAAAAGGGTTACTTTTTGCCGGAAATCGCCACTTAGTCTTAGGGTAGCCTTTTTCTTACATGTCACACATTTAGGGTCGCAAATTTGTATGTAGATTACTAGTACGCCATTTAGGGGCGCAAATTCGAGTAGGCCCTTATTGAGATGTAGATCTACGCCATTTAAAGGTACAAATTTCGCGCACTCAACGCGTTGATATCGACGGGGCAAGCGCAAGCATCCAATCGATCAGATCCGATAGTAATCTGATCGTGAACCTAGGCTGATCAGCCGAATGAATTAAGACGCACTCACAATAACAACATAGATCTACCTAAACGGAGACCAGTTTGTTGTGTCCTTCATTTTTAGACGTGCTGTCAAAATGCTACACAGTAGTGGAATTTGGGCTTTACTTTTCGTTGAGGTAATGGATTTTACTCTGCACTGATTTGACGTCGAATTTGCGGCAGCCAACACTCGGTACGTACGAAATGTCCTTGGTCCCACATATTAATATTCGCCTAGGTGGCAGTGTTGTGATAGATAATGATGGAACTGGCCCAAGTGGAATAGAAGATTTGAAGAGATTGGATTCAGACAAGCAATCTGAACTGAATAAGTCTCATGTTCATGCGCAGATTTGGCAGCCCTGGACGATATTGAAGTTTGACAAACATTTGTGAAAAAAGCACAATGGTCAATGTGATCTCGAGCTCTGAAAAGGTGTGTTCAATCAGAGAATACAGAGGAAGAGGAATCCGTTGATAGTTTCTTCATACACTTACGAATTTAAAGGGACCAAAAAGTCGCATATCTTGATGTTTTTCGAGCTGGCCCAGCTCGGGTATTATTCGGAATGCCCTATACTTTCGGAAAACAAGCGCGCACGAAAATTAGTACATTTCCCTATGCAGCACGCATTCAAACCGAAGAAAGGCGAAATGCACACGACCCTCGCAGCTCCACGATTGTTGTTACGCACCACTGAACTGTACACGACATAGTATAGAGTTCAGTGTTACGCACGACCTTGCAATGGGGAAAGCGAATGGTACTGAACGTACATGGATAACAGCGGCGCATCCCTTTAAGCGAACACTGTCAGACTGTCAGACACCGTGTTGAACAAGTAAGGGGAGCTATAAGTGAAAAACTGGCCACAAAGTGAAACAAAAGCCTTAAGTGAAAGATTGACTCTTCCGTTGTAAGCGTAATCGCTCAACACAATATTTTCCACACAATTGCTAATGGATGTCAGTTGTGTACTTGCTACCCACGTCGCAACCAGTATCAGCTAGATCCAAAATGGTCAAATTCAAAGAACTTTGTGACCGCGACAGGCGTTACAGATCTCGGCAAACCGAGGGCTACAACAAGAGTCATAAGTCACAAATCTCTCAGATCTTCGACCAGGGGAGAAAGTATGACTTCGAGACCTACATTGGATACCAATAATCATCTGCTGAGGAAAAACACCATTGATCCTACATAGGCGCAACTCCAAAGGACACTGATGTAATCAACAATGCTTTTGTCCACAACATTATTTAGGCGTGAACATCAGAAGTCAGGACAACAGAGAACCTCCAATAATTTTCCACTACTTGAACGTGGCGTGACAACTCCACGAGAGAGATCAGAACCAGCAGCAATCTCCAACGTTTCTCCAGAGAGACAGTTTAATTGCAGTGACCAGGGAAGAACTCTAAACCACCAAACAAACTATAGACCGCTCCAAGCATGTTGTTATGAAGAAAACACAAAGCAAATTAGTTTGGTTTGAAACATTATTTAATAGGATTTTGAACAAAGGTAAAAAATAAAAGAATTAATGGAATAAAAAAGACAGGTCAAATATATAAATATGGACTAAAAAGAAATTGGATATAATAAAATCAATTTTGATCAAAGTACTTTGGAACTGAGTTGGACACTCTAAAAGTTTGATATACATACAGTTAAAATATGGACAATAATATTGACTCTTAATGGCAAATAATGACTCCGGTGAAAATATTATTTGGCCATAAAGGTTGGAAATGTGGTATAGGTATAATTATGCAATTCGATCAGAATCGATGGTAATAGCCGATTGTGAAACAGGAGCGAATATATGACACATCACATGCATACCTAAACGGAGACCAGTTTGTTGTGTCCTTCATTTTTAGACGTGCTGTCAAAATGCTACACAGTAGTGGAATTTGGGCTTTACTTTTCGTTGAGGTAATGGATTTTACTCTGCACTGCAGTGTTGTAGTCAAGACCAGACCATCCGAGACCAAGACCAAGACCAAGACCAGACACCCCGAGACCAAGATCAAGACCAAGAAAAAAAGGTCCGAGATCAAGACCAGAAGTCCGAGACCAAGACCAGCATTACCCGAGACCAAGACCAAGACCAAGACCAGCGTTTTAATTGGCACTAAATTTATGCGGGTTTGAGGATCTAATGCAACTTTGTTACTCAAAATTAACTGCCTACACATTGCAGTCAGTCTGTAATTTAGGATTTTTTTTTAATTAAATAAAATAAACAGTTAATGAAAAACAGGAAAAATATATTTTCATCCGCCACTGACATATAAAACGCCTCCCAAAGCTCCCAAAGTTTAACGCAAAATAGGCCTACGACTTAGAGTCAATATGATATAGTGTATAGCTATAAATTGCACAAAGGACTAAGAAACAGTTTTAAATTGAAAAGAATACTTTTCACATGAGCACAATTTACCTGAACTACTGACATACAGATCAGATAAAGAATGTAAAGTTTTGTTAACAATCTCCTTTATTTCATTCATTTTTTTTCTTCATTCATTCTTTCTTCCTTTTTTCTTGCTTTTTTTTTACTTTCATTCATTGTATTTTCTTTTATTTAGTCTTCTTTCTTCTTTCATTCTACCCTTTTTTCTTTCTTTCTTCTTTTATTTGTCTATCTCAGTATCTCTATCTTATATTGATTCTTTATTACTTTATTTTTTATTCCGTTTTCTTTCTCTGGGTCTTCAAGTCTGCTTGGCTGAAAAAGTAGGAGAAAATTAGGAGCAAAATTCTCCAAAAACTGGGAGATAAGTAGGATTCAATCTGCCAAAGTAGGAGGATAGTGTTTGGAGTAGTGACCCCAAAGAAAATGGAAACATACGGAATAAGTGGGAAAAAAATTCTAAGATTGGCAGAAAAGCAGAAATAAATTTTCCTTCACAAACATGCAGGTGATGATGGTATATAATTGCAGTACTCTCAGCAACAGCCTTTAAGACTACTCAACTCCAAACAAATACTAAACCTATCGCAAAGGTTGCTTTTTTACAAAAAGTGGGGGAAAATGGAAAATAAGGATTTTTATGGGGGAAAAAATAGGAATATTATAGAATCTTCACAAAAAATAAGGAAAAGTAGGAAAAGTAGGACCAGTTGAAGGCCTGTTTCTTTTTATGTCTTTCCCATGTCTTTCTTCCTATTCCCCTTTTCTTTATTTCATCCATTCTTTTTCTCTCTTCTTGCTTTTGGTTTTTCATTAAATTCTGTTTTTCTTTCCGTGCTTCTTTCTTCGTTTTTCTTCATTCATTCATGATGTCTTTTTACTTATTTCTTTTTTTTTCGTACTTTTGTATACCTTTCATTCGTTCTTTCTTTTCTTCTGTTTTATTCCTTTCTATATGTAATCTTTCATTTATTCTTCTTTCATTCTAGCCATTTATAACTTTCTTTATGTAATCTTTCATTTATTCTTCTTTCATTCTAGCCATTTTCCTTTCATACTTCTTTTTTAATATTTGTTTATATTTTGTTAATTCTTTGTTCATTTATTAATTCATTTTTTCTTCCTTTCTATCTCTTTCCCATGTCTTTCTTCATTTCTCCTTTTCTCCATTTTATCTTTTTTTTCTCTTCTTGCTTCTGGTTTCTCTTTCTTTCTTTTCTTCCTTTCTATTTTTCATTCAACTGTTTCCTTCCCTCTTCCTTTTTATCTTTCTTCCTTTCTCACATTCATTCTTGATTTCTTTTTTACTTCCTTTCTTTTTTCATTTATTTTCCTGCTATCATGATATCAGTCTTCCTTTTCTGTTTTTCTTTAGTTTTCAATCTTCTTTCTTTATTATTTTCTTTTCTTTCAGTTGACTTACTATTCTTCCAATCTTTCCATTTTTCCTGTTTTCTGTCTTTCTTTGTTACTTTTTCTTCCTTTGCTGTTTTTCTCTGTTTGTGTGTTGACTCCATGCTTCTTTTATTCTTTTGTTTTCTACCTCCATGATCAATTATAACATGAACAACCAGAATATATTGCATCAGAGAATCCACCAATGGTGGTCCTTACAATATGAGTAGAAGATCTGTGTTGAAACTATGTTTGAATGCTCTCTACCTGTTTGAACCCGCCGCAAAATTGCAGTTTGTACATGCGAAACAATAAAGATTTATATGTCGAATCATCATTCTAGTTGCTGGTCTCGGGCTGGTCTCGGCCTAAAAATCCGAGACCAGAAGGTTCGAGACCAAGACCAAGACCAAGACCAGAGGGTTCGAGACCGAGACCGAGACCAAGACAGAGTATACTGGTCTTGAGGCCGGTCTCGAGACCAAGACCAGTCTCGAGACCTCCAACACTGCTGCACTGATTTGACGTCGAATTTGCGGCAGCCAACACTCGGTACGTACGAAATGTCCTTGGTCCCACATATTAATATTCGCCTAGGTGGCAGTGTTGTGATAGATAATGATGGCAACTGGCCCAAGTGGAATAGAAGATTTGAGAGGAATTGGATTCAGACAAGCATCTGAACTGAATAAGTCTCATGTTCATGGCGTCAGATTTGGCAGCCCTGGACGATATTGAAGTTTGACAAACATTTTGTGAAAAAAGCACAATGGTCAATGTGATCTCGAGCTCTGAAAGAGGTGTGTTCAATCAGAGAATACAGAAGGAAGAGGAATCCGTTGATAGTTTCTTCATACACTTACGAATTTAAAGGGACCAAAAAGTCGCATATCTTGATGTTTTCGAGCTGGCCCAGCTCGGGTATTATTCGGGAATGCCCGTATACTTTCGGAAAACAAGCGCGCACGAATTATGTACATTTCCCTATGCAGCACGCATTCAACCGAAGAAAGGCGAAATGCACACGACCCTCGCAGCTCCACGATTGTTGTTACGCACCACTGAACTGTACACGACATAGTATAGAGTTCAGTGTTACGCACGACCTTGCAATAGGGGAAAGCGAATGGTACTGAACGTACATGGATAACGAGCGGCGCATCCCTGTAAGCGAACACTGTCAGACTGTCAGACAACCCGTGGTTGAACAAGTAAGGGGAGCTATAAGTGAAAAACTGGCCACAAAGTGAAACAAAAGCCTTAGTGAAAGATTGACTCTTCCGTTGTAAGCGTATCGCTCAACACATATTTTCCCACACAATTGCTAATGGGATGTCAGTTGTGTACTTGCTACCCACGTCGCAACCAGATCAGCTAGATCCAAAATGGTCAAATATCAAAGAACTTTGTGACCGCGACAGGCGTTACAGATCTCGGCAAACCGAGGGCTACAACAAGAGTCATCAAGTCACAAATCTCTCAGATCTTCGACCAGGGGAGAAAGTATGACTTCGAGACCTACATTGGGATACAATAATCATCTGCTGAGGAAAAACACCTTGATCCTACATAGCGTCAACTCCAAAAGGGACACTGATGTAATCAACATGCTTTTGTCCACAACATTTTTAGCGTGAACATCAGAAGTCAGGACAACAGAGAACCTCCTAATTTTCCACTACTTGAACGTGGCGTGACAACTCCTGAGAGAGATCAGAACCAGCAGCAATCTCCAACGGTTTCTCCAGAGAGACAGTTTAATTGAGTGACCAGTGGAAGAACCTCTAAACCACCAAACAAACTATAGACCTCCAAGATGTTGGTTGAAGAAAAACAAAGCAAATTAGTATTGGTTTTGAAAACATTATTTAATAGGATTTTGAACAAAGGTAAAATAAAAGAATTAATGGAATAAAAAAGACAGGTCAAAATATAATATGGACTAAAAAGAAATTTGGATATAATAAAATCAATTTTGATCAAAAGTACTTTTGGAACCTGAGTTTGGACACTCTAAAGTTTGATAATACATACAGTTAAAATATGGACAATAATATTGGACTCTTAATGGCAAATAATGAACTCCGGTGAAAATATTATGTTGGTCCTAGAAGGTGGAATGTGGTATAGGTATATTATGCAATCGATCAGAATCGATGGTAAACCGATTGTGAACAGGAGCTGAATAATGACACACACATGCATACCTAAACGGAGACAAGTTTACTGTGTCCTTCGTTTTAGATGTGCTGTAAAATGCTACAAAAGTAACCCCAAGGAATGGTAGAATGGTCAAAAATTCATTTGATCTCCCGCCCCGAAATGATCTCGTCCGCTAGATCGCCTAGCGATTCGCCGCAAAAGTGCATTGCTTTAGTACCGATAACTATAAGTACTGATAGTAATAATATCAAAAAAAAAATCTTTTTGTGCTTTTAAGTAGCATATTAGCAAATAAGTGCATCAAATTATTTTTTTGCCTATATTATCTATAACTCACAAACATAAACTATGTAGAGCTAAATTTTTTTGTGAAAAAATGCTTTCTACATCTAAACAGAGTAAACCGGTTGGGATATAAGATGCCGCGGGTTAATTATGTGGCCCTGGTTTTATATCTGCTTGTAGAAAAAGTGTTATAGCGCCATCTGTTGTTTCAATGCCTGTTATGTGACCTTTAGGCCCCACATCACAAATCGAGCCGGCGCAATGCCTACCGGGAAGGCAGTACAATTGTACTAAAATTGTGTTTAACCACTATTTCGGTCTTGTTTAGTATTCATATTGTGCTTGGATCAGTTGGGAGTAAATGTGTGGCTCTGTCATGTAGTGGAGCAGAAAAAAGTGATTCTAAGCCATTATCGTTCAGTTGATGATACAAGTATGAAATTTGGTGGAAATATAGAGTCAAGGTCACTCTTTCAGAAAAAGATCCTGGCCACGGAAAAATCCAAGATGGCTGCCAGGTGACAACATAATTATGAGATATTTGCCAAATTTTTTGATGGATGTGGGTCAAAATTGAGTAAAATTTTAATTTTGAACTTGGGGGTAGATGTCTCATGGGGAGCAAAAGGTCACCAAAAGGTCAAAGGTCATTGTCAGGGGTCAATGACCTTTCTGAGTTCAATGTTAGGTTTTTCAGCAAGTTTCTATCATGTTGCCACCAATTGCACAATTGTGACCAAATTTGGGTGGTAGATGTCTCATAGGGAGCTGAAGGTCACTAAAAGGTCAAAGGTCACCTTGGAGACAATGACCTTTTTGAGCCCAATGTTGTGGGGTTTTTTTAACAAGTTTCCATTATGTCCCGTAACTTGGCCCCCTTTCACCCAATTGTGACCGAACTTGGGTGGTAGATGTCTCATACGAAGCTGGAGGTTACCAATAGGTCAAAGGTCACCGGCAGGGGTCAAAAACTTTTTGAGCCCAGTGTTACATTTTTTAGCAAGTTTGTACATATGCGAAACTGGGCGAGACACATTTTGGTGATCACCTCGTTCCTTGTTTACCGTAGTGACAACGTAGCTGACAATGCTACTTTTCTATGTGCCGCTATCTGCAAAATGTTTTGTCTGTTCTCGGCTGTTTTCAGAACATTAATTTTTGTATTTCTGGGGCGATTTATTTTGTCCGAAGTTTAATTCACATGTCAAGATAACAAAAAAGTGGCTCTTTAGTAAAAAATAAATAAAAAATAAAAAATATAGAAAGAAAGAAAGAATAATGAAGATCAAGGATTTGGTTAAGGGTGAACAGCACCAGTAGTTTACAGCAAGATGGGAAGCCCAGAAGGTAAGAATTAAAAATTCGGGGTTTGAAATACACGGGTAGTTTTATTGCTATGGGTGGGTTGAGGAAGCCGAGACTTTTCCTAATGGTTAAAAGGAATGATGTAGAAGATGCAGATGTGTGAAGAATGGACTACACTACACTCTGCTCTACAGATGCTCCTGTGATTAAATTTGTCAGGCACCCAAGGTGGCTGTTGATCAATGGATGGTAAAAGGCTAGTTTAGCATTCAATTCGGACAGTGAAAGGTAAAATTATTGTTTTGAATATATTTCTGGATCACCTAGACTCCTGGAGTATACATTTTATTCAGCTCTATATTTTGTCATTTGGAGAGTTTGTAAGAGATTATTAAAAGATTATTTGAGGGGAAATTGGGATTATTTGAGAGGAAATATCTTGGAAAATGGCCGCCATCTTGGAATTTTTCGTGGCCAGGATCTTTTTCTGAAAGAGCGACCTTAATTTTATATTTGTGCCAAATTTCATGCTTGTATCGTCAACTGAACGATTCTTAGGGTTATCTGCTCCATTAATGGGTACAGGATGTCAGGCTACCATATATCAGACGTGAAATACATGTACAATCAAGTATCAAGTATAATTTACTACAAAAATCCACGTTGACTCGACTCGACTCGACTTGCCACATTGTGTCGACTCAACATTTCTGTTGACTCGACTCGACTTGACTCGAATGTTCTGTTGACTCGACTCGACTTGACTCGAGCGTTATAGAAAATGACTCGACTCGACTCGACTCGAGACTCGAGCCCCCCATGACTCGACTCGACTCGTGACTCGACCTCTTATCGAC
>JZLH01S0445947.1:0-13542 GCA_001188425.1 Eucidaris tribuloides
CCTCCACCCCTGGGAATGGTGCGTCATGGCCAGGGTGGGTCATTTACCAACAAATAATGACGCAGAGTACCGTCATGGAAGCATTTGGTCCGTCACACAGCATGGTGAATGGGGTGCGTCAGTTTGTATACGTTTAAATACTGTAAAACACTATACTTTCGCGACATGAAACTTTTGCGAAAAGGAGCCGACGGCTATTTCGCGTGCATGAATCTTTCGCGAATCACAGACCGTGAAAACAATAAAATATAGCGAAATTGCTAGGAAGAAGTATTTGGTTGTTATACTATTAAATGATCACAACAATTTACAGAAATTATTTGTTTTAATGCCTCTGAAACACCTTCTTATCAAGTACCAGAAGTGCATTGCGACTGTCGTAATGACCTAAATAAATGACAAAAATCCTGTTAAATGAGAAGTCCCCGAAGAAAACGGACCAACACCGTTGGTCTATGCCCCCTCCTGAAGTGAAGGTCCAGTCGACTCCAGTGCACCCCTGAGTAAGAAAAAAACAAGTTAGTATGTCTGAGAGTGCGAAGCAGGGAATATACCCTGATGCTGATCATCCCGTTTTTGTGATGTGTTTATGTGGGAGGTGTAAACTAAAGTTTATAAAATATGAAATTATTAGGTGTTTTTTTTGTATTTGGTTGTCTATTGATATCGGTTATGTGAATCACACTGACGGGCATTGACCCAAGTTTTGGATGGGGGGGGGGGTGGGGGCGAAAAGTGAAAAAATGTCTAAAATTTTCAGCGCGTTCTGTGCGCCAAATTTTGAAAACTTGGCAATTTTGTATGTTGAATAGTATTTTTATGCCATGTTTAATGATTTTATAGTGCTTTCCAATGTTTTTTAAAACAAATATTGATATTTCAAATATATAGTTTGAAATTATTTCTGGGGGGGGGGGGTGGGGGGAGGGGGGAATCGATAATGTTTGCCCCCCATATGTTATTTTTGTTGATATTTTTGTTGGGGGGCGATGGTCCTCATGAACTTTTTTGGTGAATTTTTTGGATGGAGTGTTTGCTACTGAAGGTAAGAATGTTTGATGAAATGCTATATTGAGTCGTCAATTTTACGAGCATATAAAAGCTCCAGCAAACTGCCTAGATCAAACAATTATTGAAAATTCCAAATTCAATATTCAAATATAGGCCTACTGTCCAAGGATATATTTTCATTTACTGCATACAAGAATGTCTAATGCAGTAAGTAAGTTACACAAATATTCATAGTCATGTTATTAAACATACAGTAGATGTTAGGCCTACATCACAAAATTTCATTTACAAAATAATGCATGTGAGTGATGTTAATACATAGGCCTATGTGTTATAGGAAGGTATTTTGTTGAAGAATGGTGGTCTTTGGGGTGGGTATGTATTTTCAAACATAATAGATGAATAGATAATAGCAATGCAGATCAAAAGGTGTCTACCAGTCCACAATCAATATTTGTAAAACACCTCCCTGTAACTACACGTCCATAATCCACAGACACGTGGCACATGCATGGTTTTGTTGGTACATATTTAACAAAATGAAACCACTACACCTGTGCTGTATTTTTGACTCTTCAGCATGCAACTTTCCTACCTTCAAATTCTACTTGAGGACTCTTGAATACCATGAAATTATGCAGATGTAGTCAAATGAAAAAGGTCCCCCCCCCCAAAAAAAAAGAATGGGGGGAAAAATGTGGCACTCTGATTAAAGATATTTTTGTTTTACTCATGTTGATGTACACATACGTGTATATCAGTTGCATTTTCTACATAAGGCACCTTCTCTCTCTTGTACACTTTAGGGTAGGAATTAATTTTATTTTTTAAGGGCAATTTTCAAATGAGCTTTGGGGCGATTTTCAAATTTCTTGGGACTATTCTTGAATTTGAGGGCTATTTTTTTACCTACTTGTATATAAAGTTCAGCAGTTTGTTTTCACACAGCGGACATTAAGAGCACTAATATTTAGCTCCGTATTATGCTTAAAATAATTGCCTTGTGTTTGTTTTTGACCTGTGGACATCATTAATTGTGCTAATATTTAGCTCCATATTACGCCTGAAATAAAAGTCAGCAGTTTGTTTTTGAACCCTGGTCGTGGATATTAATAACCCTAATATTTAGCTCCGTATTAAACTAAAAATAATTGTCTTGAGTTTACTTTTGACCCGTGGACATTAATTGCACTAATATTTAGCTCCATATTACGCCAAAAATAATTGTTAGCAGTTTGTTTTTGACCCACGGACATTAATTGCGCAAATATTTAGCTCTGTATTATGCCAAAAATAATTGTCTTGATTTTGTTTTTGACCCGGGGACATTAATTATGCTAATATTTGGCTCCATGTTACTTCAAAAATAAAAGACAGCAAGTTTGTTTTTGTGTAATACAGATGTAAATATTAGCGCTATTAATGTCTGCGGCTCAAAAACATACTGCCGACTTTTATTTTTGGCTGTAATACATAGCTAAATATTAGCGCAATTAATGCCCGCGGCTCAAAAACAAACAGCCAACATTTTTTTTATTTTGATTTTCAACAGATTTTCCAATAATATGTTTAATAAAAACGGGTGTTAACTTTCGTAAAATTTCTGTAGAAAAGATGAGGGCCACTCTGAAGAAAATGATTGTCCCAAAGAATTGTGTTTTGAGGATTTTAAGGGGCAATTTGGACTCCGCTGAGGGTGAAATCGCCCGTCGCCTTTGGGTTTTTCCGACGCTGGTACACTTAGTTTTTGCACAATCAAACACTCTTACCCAGAACCTGTGTAACTTCGCTTTAACCTATTAGACAGGGAAATGGCCTGGGGAACTCTATCTTTGATCAGTACTCCATTGTTGACTGGAGTACTGACTACATGTATGCTTGCCCCAACTTATAGATCAAGAGCACTGCACGTATTAGTCCAGCATTAATCCATGTTTGTTTCCAATAACAGGGATGGTTGGATTTACATCACTGTAACAGTGCAGCAATCACTCTCCACCATCTCACTCAATTCAGGGCATCCTCCTTTCTTAACTCTTAACTTGCCAAAGTCGCAGATCTGCACCAAACAATACACACAAACTTTAAAGTCCATAGAGGTTCAAATGCACTGGCACGTTAAGAGTTAAACCAACCCTCTTGAGGTCCACCTGCCTGCCTTATCAACATTTTCTTTGGTCATTCTCGCTTTCTTTGTTTACTCTGAGCTCCAACACTTTTCTCAGAACATGATCTCGCTCGATTCAGCGAGAACATGATCTTAGAATATCAGATGAACAGAACGTGATCTTTCTCAATTCAGGGCATCCTCCTATCTCAAACCAATCTCTTGAGATCCTCCTCTACTTGCCTTATTTACGTACTCTGGTCATCCTCATTTTCTTTGTTCACCTCAAACTCCAACACTTCTGAGAACATGATTATCATCCCTTCTCAACACATGCCTGTACCACTGCACCAGCTTGTCCACTGATTCCTGGCCCATTCCTCCAAACCAGGCATATCCGCCTGGTCCTCGGTCTTCTTCTTGTCCTTAAAGTAGAGACAGTGATTTTCCATTTCCAAAAATGGTCTTTTCCATTTCTGAAAACCTGTAATTCTGTTTCAGCTTGATCTAAAAATGAATATTTTGTTTTGTCATTGAAAATGTACTCAGCAAAAACATGAATTCCATTTTGTAAAGGTGAATTCCATGAATTTTTACATGAAAAGTATTAGAACCAAACGGAATTTCCGTTTGATTTACTGGTAAAACCGAAAATCACTGTCCCTATTAAAGGCAAAGCACCCTGACGTCAAGTTGGTTTTAATGAAAGCAGAAAAATGAGAGAAACCTAATAATGAAAGTTTCGCAAAAATCCACCCAAGAATAACAAAGATATGAAGTTTCAAAGTTTTAATTTTGTGACATCACATGCGAGCAGCTTCCTATTTGTCATGTAATATAAATTCCATAAAATGCCATTTTTAAAAAATGTTTCATGATAATTAAATGGATTTTTTAAAGAAAGCCTATAAATATTGTTTCTGACAATAAAATGAATGCTTAGATGTCCAAATTTCTGAGTACTTTATGGAATTTATATCACATGACATATGGGGAGCTGCTCGCATGTGACGTCACAAATTTAAAACTTTAAAATTCCACAACTCTGTTATTCTTTGATGGATTTTCGTCAAACCTTCGTTAATATGTTTCTCTCATTGTTCTATTTTTATCAAAACCAGCTTGATGTCAGGGTGAACCTTGCCTTTAAGTACATGTATTACACTGCACATCACTCTCACCATTGCTTTCTCGGTCCTCAAAATTGCCATAGATCTTTCTTCTCCCCCTCACGCACAGTTATACCTTTGATTATCAGTCTACTGTAATCACTGGTGCCAAATGGAACTTGTGCAATAATTATGTTATTCTACATGTATCTACCGGTATATCAAAACATAGTTGGCCATATTTTGATGATAATATTAATTATGAATCTTAACAGCCAGGAATATTTTACCGGTCACCGTGTAACTAGTGTTGTGCATGTTCTGATTCTTTCTCTTATACTTTTAACAGATTGAATAGCACCTTGCTGCAAGAAAACTGCATGATGGAAAGAAATAAAGTAAGAATTTGTGTATTTTGTATTGTGTACTGCTTGATTTCTGTAAAATATTATGTTTAGTGAACTGGGAACCCTTTAAGCTTGGGAGTATATCTAATAAGGCAAACCTCCCCCTCCAAATATCAGGAATGTGATTCTTGATTTATCAGCACATTTGCGTGTTGTGACTTCAACATGTAGTGTTCACATCATGTGTAACAGAGCAGTTCCATTCATGAATGCATTTAAATTTATAATATCATTTTCTCGCATGCAGAATGATTTTTTTATGAGTTTCTCACTGTACTTGAGTGGTAATCTTTCTATGTTTGTGCCCATCCAAAGTGTTTGTTGCACTTGCTGTTGCTATTTTGGGCGATTCCGTGCGTGTCGTACGGGACATTTAGAGAATATTTTCAAGTCTCATGGCAAAATGCTTGAGCAATGAAGATTTGTTTTATGGTAATTATAAAGTACTAGTGGGTACCCTAGTAGAGTAATGACAACCAACAAAAAATTGTTCTTTATGGGTGAGTTAGAGATGAAAATGTGGCGTGTCGTACGGGACGCAGAGAAAGTCAAGTTTTTGAAAATTGAAGTTTATGTCCAAAACTCTGTGAGTTGCATGAATAAAATCGACTGAATCTCTACTAAATCAATGAGACAAATACTGAAGACTACTTTTATACAGCTATAATTTTGAAAATGTCTTGAACACAAAAAGCGTAAGGCAAATATCTTCAGACGCACACGTGTCGTACGGGACATCAAAAAGTGTCGTACGGGACATCTCTGAAACAATTCCATAATTACCTAGCTTACATCAATAAAAACACTGCATTATTTCTCTAATTTGGAAATATTTTATTACAAAGCGATTAAACTGACACTTTAAAATGTAAAACATCATGAAAATTGCAAAAATCTTTGAAATATTAAGTATATAGTACAGGACAAAATGTGTTGTACGGGACGTAGGAAATGGTGCGCTTCCCATGTCCCGTACGACACATTTTTGTCCTGTACAACAACACTTAATATTTTAGACAAATATTTTTTGCTAGTATACAACCTAATATGTTCTGAGCAGTAAATAAATGTTTGGATACATTTCTAGACCCCCCTATTCATTTTCCCTTCCTCTCCCACTTTGAATTTGTTAACCTAGGCCAGTAGGCCTACACTTGAAGAAAGCTTGGAACAGGTGCTATAACAGATTACAAATGAAAAAACATGGTTAAGGCGTAAATTTTTATTCAGATCAAAGGATGAATAGGTTCAAATATTATACATTTATAAATTTAATTTTAATATAA
This sequence comes from Eucidaris tribuloides, assembly GCA_001188425.1. Classification (NCBI taxonomy): domain Eukaryota; kingdom Metazoa; phylum Echinodermata; class Echinoidea; order Cidaroida; family Cidaridae; genus Eucidaris; species Eucidaris tribuloides. The sequence goes on from JZLH01S0445947.1 coordinate 5,921, forward strand.
TATTAAACTTTTGAAAAATATACACTCTGTTACAAGGACATGTCCCGTACGACACAGAAAAATGTCCCGTACGACACAAAATGTGTCGTACGGGACAAAGTTGATGATGTTATTGATAGAAGATACATGAAGTAAATCCTAACTTTATGGTATCATATGACTACTTACATCACCAATTAGAGAAATTCTGTACTATAAGCTTGTAGCCCCTGAAACTGAAGCACAATCAAAACTTTTTTAAGTTTATGTGTCGTACGGGACACTTATTGGGTAGGCCTGCTGAAATAATGACACTTAAGTCTAAGTAGGAATGAGAAATTTTTATAAACATAGTCAGCTATCAAGGGACATCCCACCTACTTGACTCACAGTATCTAAAATATTGTCAGTAGTTCTCAGATCTAGTGTATACACATTTTCATACATACTGTAAAACTTGTGAAATTTCAATAAAATATCAATTTTCACAATTTTCACCCCAAAAATAGACCTTTGAGACAATCTTGCACCCAAAACTGACCCGTTCCAGATGGTTTAGGTATTAACCCAAAAATGTTATCACACTAGTTGTCAGCTAGAAGCAATTTTAAATTTTAGGCAATTTTTTCAAGTTTTAGCACGGAATTGCCCTTTTAGTGCATGGAGTAGTTGAGAGTGATGTAACGACTTCAAAACAATCACTAACTTAATTTCATCAAAATGTCACTAAAGGCAAGGTCCACCCTGATGTCAAGTTGCTTTTGATATAAGCAGAACAATGAGAGGCACATATTAATGCAAGTTTGGCGACAATCCACCAAAAAATAGTGGAGTTATGAAGTTTCAAAGTTTTAATTATGTGACGTCACATGCGAGCAGCCCCCCATATGTCATGTAATATTCAATAAATTGCTACTTTTTTATTGGTTCATTATAAATTGATTTTTTTTTTCATAGAAGCATGTATGAAATAAGGTTTCTCATTATAGGATATTGAATGCACAGGGAACATCATTTTCAATATTCTGAGAAAATGGCACTTTATGATCGAATATATAATACATGACAATGGGGGAGCTGCTCGCATGTGACGCCACAAAGTTAATACTTTGAAAGTTTATAACTCCACTATTCTTTGGTGGATTTTCCATTTCCCAGAACTTTCCTTGATATATTTCTCTCATTATTCTGCTTTTATTAAAACCAACTTGACGTCAGGGTGGACCTTGCCTTTAAGCACTTCTTATTCTATACTCTTCAATTTCATCCGACAAATTATGTTTTGAAGGATTTTAAGGGACGGTAATTTGAGGTAGTTTGAGCTTATCTGCAGAAAGCCTAGGTTGTCTTGTTCAACCATGGATCCTACTACAACAACTTATTACGTGACTTTTGCACATCAATGCACTGAATGCAGAATCTCATGTCACAGTTATTTCTGTCTCACAGTGTAAACGACACACTTATGTTGTAATTGGAAATTACTCATGATTTTTGTACCATAGATGTTATTGATTAATGCTGCTTTGACTGTACCCAGTTTATACTTCATCATAAACTAATGTATACCATACCATGGCTTGGCCTTACAGGCCTCTAGGAGGAAGCGCAAGGAGAGGTTTTCAGATGACGAAGGAGAAGTTGGAGAACTGTCATTTTTCGGCACCATTCGCAAAAAGGTGAATATGTGCTGTCTCTCATGTTTCATGCATAAAAACAAATTAGAAACCAAAGTCGAAACCATGTTAATCTCACATCACATCTAAAGTGCAGAAATTACCCTCATAGCCTACATGGAGTTAAAATTCTTCATATTTAGCAGTAAATGTCTCCCATTGTTCCATAATGTAAATACCTTTCCACAAGAGCATGGAATTATTTTTACACCAATATTTAATTAATTTATTTATTTAAAGTATGTGTTGCCATAGAAGGTAGCAGGTCATTCTAAACATGGCAAAAATGTATTTGGAACCTAATAGCCAACAAATCCTCTTCATAACATTTTGAAAATTTAGTTTATTTATGTTATTGTATTTATTTTATTTCATGATATATTTCACATTAACTAAGATTTAATTTAGTGTCATTTTAGGTGTATTTTATGCTATTTTAAATCTTATTTTTCTATTATATTGTAGTTTATTTACTTGATTTTGTATTTCTTCAATTCAATTTAAGCTTGATTTATTTTCTGTACAGGGTAGCTCAAATAAACAAAAGTTTTACCCATTGACCATACCCACTGTAAGTTTGATCCCAGTTGCCAAGGAAGAGACTATAACAAGCGAAGGACAGTGACTTGATCCATCTAATCGGATTAATCTTATTCCCTGCCAGACCGATAGACCACAAAAGTTTATAATTAGTGACCACTATCAGTGGACCCGCCAAATGATGTTCGTGAGTCATACAGCTTGGTGATAGACTGACGTCAGGGCTGCCACTCAAAATTCTTATTTCCCCCTACCACGCATGCACATTTCCCCCTACCTTCCCCATATGCTCTCAGCCAACTTGTCACCTACAACACTTAGTTTTCCCCTACAAAAATAAGCTTTCACCTACAGTACCAAAAGTTTTATCCTACACACCCATTTATTTTGGACATATGACATTATGACAAAAAGCATAACTCTTTGATGATTTAAGCAATTTTGGGGGTAAATTTGCTGGATAGTTTGAAAAGAAAAACCCTACTTCCCAGTCCCCCCCTATGTAGTTTAAAAAAACCCTAGTTCCCTCTACATAATTCAATATAATTGTGATTTCCCCTATAGGTATCCCCTCGTACCACCTACATTTCACTAAAATCATCTTTAGTAGGGGATTTCCCCTATGAGTTTCAGCCTTGACGGACGTACAACGAAAATTGACCCCTATCTCATTCTAGATCCAAATCAATCAACGTTATTGATCATCGTGATCTAATTTACTGGATGATTGCAGTAGCTAGGTACAGAGGAATCATGGATCCGTTATCTGTTTATGGATTTATCTTATAGGATGATACACATGCCGGTGAAATTAAGACGTAATGGTAAACATTTCTGACAAATCATTACTTTGGTTAGTAGTTTGGTCAGAAAGCCAACCTTTTGACTTTGCGTCATCTGTTTACATTATTCTTTGGGGCACAACTCTGTCAACTTCTGTGAGAAAAATGATCTTGTGTGTGTTGTATGTGTTTAAATTTGGATTTCAAGTTGTTGTTTTACTTATTTATTTATTTATTTTGTACATTTCAGAAGCGGAAGAAGTCAAGGATCGATTCAGAACAGGACAGTGATACGATTAGTATACAGAGCTTCAGCTTGGGGGTATGTTGTGCGCAAAAAGTAGCATTGGGTGATTTCAAGTTTGGTGTTGGTGTTGATGTTGAGAGAACAAAATTATCTGCTAAACTGAACTCCAGTACTGAGCACAGTTTAAAGCCCAACTGTAGTTTGGGTTAATGGTGAAAAATGAATTGTCTCTATTTGTTTTTGTTTTTTTCTATAAACATACACCCTGAAATTGCTCATTTTGAAACCCTTCCACTTAGAGAAACTATTTGAAATGTAAAGTGTTGGGTGGGGGACATTCAACATTTCCCGTAGGTAATGAATGCATAGTAATATCAACTTACTCATGGTTTGAAAACCAAAAATACATTAGTGTACACAATTTTTGGTCGGCTAGGTGTTGTTTCTGATGTCTGGGGTGACAATAGAATATTTTGTAAAGATTGATAAAAACCCCCCATTATTTCAACCCTAACTATTACTTGGGCTTAAAGTCATGATACTGATTCCAGTATTGATTGATTACACAACTCTGAGGGACATCACTTGTGATTTGCTGTGTTAGCCTAATGGAACACCAAATACTGAAAAAATGGACAAGTCGTAAAAAGATGTTACCAAATCATTATTACCTGTCAAAAGTAATGCACAAATCTGAAATATGAGAGGGTTTTTTTTTAATTTCTGCATAAAGAACTTTCATCTAATCATTTTTTAAGGGAGGAAACTTGTAGCTTTCAATGTCACCTGCGGAAATGTTCCAAAAGTGCAGCATATGCATGCAATGCCAATAACAACACCAACATCAACACCAAATTCTAAATCACAATTTCCTAAAGGTAATGACATGATTGGGGTAGTCCTCAACTTGGGGTTAAAATTATTCTAGAATCAAGTAAACTCTGCAGGGATTTTACTGTGAAAATTTTGTAGTCAAAAGTTGACTCATTTAAAATGATGTCCATCAGTATGCCTTGTAACAGACAAATTTGTAGTGTAGCCTTCTATGGGGATTAAATCTATCGTGCCCCGATAAAATTAAACTGCTGGCCTGTTCATGCTTGATTCTCCTTAATTAAGGGTTGTTTCACGATCAGGGTACATCAATTAGTCTCACAGGGGGTCAAAAATCAAGTTTCTTTTTTTCCTTCAATTTTTTAAATTTTGTGTAGCAAATAGGTCATATATAAAAACTGTAAAATTTGGAGGCGTCAAGTCCCCCCAATTTTTTTTTCAGCCTTCGCATATTATTAGTAAAGGTGATCTGGGTATAATAGTTTTGTGTAATGAATTATAAAGAGGAGTTACAACAGTCCTGGTTTATTTACAGATAGACATAGTAAGTGTGCTTTTGTACGTCAAATATCCATACCCTGAAATAAGTTTTAGTCAGAATATATGATGTCAAAAAAATGAGTCGGAAAGGCTGTTTTTTCGGAGAGGACACTTTTTGACGGAATTCCAACTAGCGACTTTGTAATGTTTACCAACTGAAAACTTGAGGAATATGGACAAAGTGAATGTTGCAGGTTTGATGGATATAGATGACTTGTTTTTTATGACAACAAAATGCTGTCCTTAGGAATCCCTAGGTATGCCATATTAATGTCTAATTCGGAGAGGACAATTTTGACGGAATTTCCTTCCAGATTTTGACGCAGCGTCATACTTTATTAGCATGTCCCAATCTCACATGGGTTTGGAATTTGAATAAGCTAGACTCAGTTTTTACTTTACAGGTCTCCCTGATCTGTAATTGTCATTGGTGTTATTAATGATAATGTTCATAAATTCATAAAGATCAGATGAGACTGTGAAATTGTTCAAAATTGACACAAACATACACAATTTGTACTTAAGTTGTCCATTTCAAACAGTTTCTTCACTGCTGTAGACAGACTGTGCAGTGGCCAATTGCTGGGTATGAAAGTTTACAACAACAAATGAATTCATTTTTTGCAGTGAAGTCATATAATGGTTTTTGGCAATATGTACCCTGATTGTGAAACAACCCTTAAACAAACTCAAGACAAATCCTTCCAGCCAGGAGATCCACTCCTGCTGGTGTACATTTGGTTTATCTTTCAACCAGTTTGGTTCTAAAGGCATTTTTTATTTCTCCCAGTCATGTCACTGAGCTTTAATTCCCATGGGCTGGTGTACCACAGTACTCAATTCAGCAGAACAAAAGGATGATAAAAAAGCAATTCCTGCTCATAAGAGGTTGGAATTTGTGATAAATTTTCCATTAGCTTTGCTTGCTACATGATTTGTCAGTTGCCACCCATATCATCTGACTTCCTATCAATGAACTGAAATTACAAACTAAAACCATTTCATGGATTTTATCACGTGAGCTATTGCGATTCCTTTTTGTCTGTGGTGTGCGTAAACTGTTGACATTTTCATCATCTTCTTTAAAACGCATGGTTGGATTTAAACCAAACTTGGCCAGAATGATTCTTACGGGAAGGGGATTCAAAGTTCTTCAACTAGTACACCTGAACAACATAGTTCAAGATTAAGTGAATGATTCCTGAAGTAGCTCAATATACAAGTTCAGACATTAGAATTTTCATCATCTACGTACAGTTCTATTTATATGTCAATGATACCCATAGTTCAATTTAACTCTTAACATGCCGGATGGATGACATGTGTATGGATGTTACATGTATTATGTTGTGCATATTTTTCACCATCAGTAATGTAGGAATTAATGCTTCTCTTTTCTATTTCCAGTCCTCCCACCGTCTGAGTCACAATGATTCCTCCTTAGATCTCGACACTCTCAGTGTGCAGAGCTTCACGATGGTGAGTTCCTTCAGAAAATCGTACATTTTTGTGAATCATAATGTTTTGACTGTATGGGTGTGTCATGCTGTCAGAATCATACATAAGATGACAAGATTGGATGAGCAGCAACAAGAAAACAACAAGAATGTAGAGTCCTCACTTTGCAGTATTGAATTCCAGCACAGTTGTGAGTGACCTCACTATGAATACAAAATATTACATTGACAAAACAATTTTGATTCCCTTTTTTGGGATCAATCAAAAACTTTTTAAGGTACGATAGATCTGGCAAAAATTTGAAGCTGCATTGATGAATAACAAAGACCTCGAAAATACATTAAAATCAAAGTCCTGTTCTACACATGCATGTGTATGTTTTGCGTGTGTGGATGTGTGTATGTTGTGTGAAGCAGACATGAAAATTTTCCACATTTCCTCGGATTTCCGCTTTTTTGCTGATCTTATAGAAAAATTTGTTTATTCCACATTATTCTGTTTTCTTCATTTTGTTGTTGTCTTTTTAGCACAACCATAGATTTGTGATGCCTAAAAATAGGCTAAAATGTGCACTCGCTTCAGTGCAGTTTCGGACGCGTAGTGTACGTTCATGCATGCCGTGTGCACAAACAGTACTGTGTATTATTACATGTATGTGTGTGCATCACACGCATAACTAAACAAAAATGCTCCTTGTGATAACTTGGAATTGAGGTGTAATGGATGAGTGAGTTGGAAAATGTGTTGATGTGATAATTTATTTGGTTGTAAATTTATATGATAGTTTACAGCTAAAATGGCAATGCAGTTTTAATTTTGTCATGTCTACTTTTCAGTATTTCCCAGGTGGGTTTCAGTTTCTTGGAAATTGTATCCCAGGAGCATTTTATTCCATTTGCATCAATGTTTTCCATCCAACCATGTATCTTTTATTCATTTTCTACCCTGCAAGTAAGGTGGAAAACCACCCAGGTCTGTAAAAGTTACTGCATGGTGTGCACAATGAGCAGTTAGAGCTGTAGGGTAGAATAGCGCCATCTGTTGTCGTGATATAACCAGGTACAGCTTGCAGTCTCCTGATACATTGTCAGTATGTTGATGTCCGTGCCAACCTTTTTCTACTTTCATGCCTGGTGTATATATTTAATTTGGCAAAATCCCTATTGAAATATAAACATGACATGTACCATACAATTCCTAACTGACATCTTTAACATGTCATATATTTCACACTTTAGCAGTTTAGCAAAGAGGGAAAGTTACCAATTAAGTAAAGTTATATGTACATGTAAATGATTGTAGGTTTCAAGTTAGTGAAGACGATTAGACAAATATTTTGTTTTTGTTATTCACAGACAGTGAATGAGTGAGTTGATTCACCCAATAAATAAAGTGGTAGTCATATGGATTCTAAAACAATCTACCTCATAAATATTTGGGTCAGGCTTGTAGTGGAGAGTTTAACCCTATATTAAAGATTGTGTCAGGGATGTGCAAGTCCATTACTTCCCTTCATTATCAATACCAAACGGTAGTTTAGTACTTACAAATGGTGTGTTGAAAGTT
>JZLH01S0445969.1:10199-21956 GCA_001188425.1 Eucidaris tribuloides
TAAGGCAATGTACACTTAAACTCCATCATACTCCACTGATTAAGTAGATTTATTGGGCCTGAATCAATATGATGATTTCGTAAATAGTTTTGTGGGTGTAAAAATAAAAGACGTAGCACAGCGGTGATAGGAATTGAAGTGAAATAGTATTATACCTCTATATTTGAAGGCTAAGTGTGGACCGATAGTAAAAAATAATTGAATGCGTGAAATCCATTTGGGATAGTAAGTCATGCAACGTTTTCGATGAAGAACAGTATACGATTGTGTGTTTTCTTTCAATCAAATCATTTTACAAAATTCCATAGCGAATTACATATTGGTTATTAGCTTTGCTAACTTTTGCGAATAGACGTATTTGCGAGATAACACGAATAAATTGAGGTTACTTGTTTACTGTATTTGCTTATACTTAGAGTAAATTGTTGATATTGTAGGTGGTCTTAAGCTGGCCGTTTATATAAATGACGCGTGTCGCAAATTGAAGTCATCTATATCCTTTAGTAAATCCAAGATGTTACTTTGTTTACAGAGATTTATTTGTAAGTGAGTGCTATAATTTTTATTGTAATAAAAAGAAGTTGTTTATAAATATTTCGTCATGGCGTGTTGGGCTGCGATTGATTCTAGTACATCAAGGTCCATTCTTCCCTGGACTAAATCATAATTAGAGAAATTCAATGCTTATTTTAGTTTCCTTACCTCGATCAATTATTTCGATATCGTTGTATTCTTCTTCAATAATTTTGGATGTTGTCATATGACAAATATATGGGATGATGATCAGCAATATCGTAAGTAATACACCATTAAAATTTTCGTCAGAAAAGTATCTGAAAATACATGTCTAAAAGACTTTTCGGATTTATATAAATCTTGTGATACTAATATGTGGGTAAAAAGCAGGAATGGCAATATATAATTAGTAATGTTGGTTACTGTCGTATTGAGTAAAGTTAACAGTTATAATCACCATTAAATATTATGGTTTTATTTTCTTTACAAATCACATTAGGCATGGTGTATCAAGCTTTCTAAAAACAACTCAACCATTCATTATTTGTCGTGTCTGTACATCCCGCACCATGTTTGTTCTTGTCATTTAGAATCTCGATGAAAAGTGCTCACAACCTGCAAATGGATATCTGGTTCAAATTAATCCTAAGTTATTAATTAACAAGATAGCATCTGCCCCTCCTCTCCCTGATCACGATCAGAACAAACATTACGATAATTAGCATATTGAATATTGAGGATTTTGAAAATGTGGGTGATTTCTTATTACGCACAGGTCGGTATTACCGAAGGCTCGAAACTACTTCGAGAAGAACCTTAATTTCGTTTTCGGAGCTAACGACATCCGAGGTAAAGGCAATGTTACTGTTCGAGAATTACGTAACCTTCGAATAACCAAACCTCGAATAGACGAACCCTTCGAATAACGAAGCTGTAACCTTGAATGTAACCAAGTTTTCGGATATTCCAATGACTGAAAATGGGAATTTGTGTAAGGAAGAAAGAGCTATGAATAGAATCAAAGCTTGTGTTAAGCTTCAAGCATATAAGTGGATAGCATGCTAAAATCTTATGAAACACTGGATAAGGAAGATTAGTATGAAAGTATATGAAGTCTTGGAATGGAGATCGTACTTACTCGAAAATCCAGGTTGGAGCTGGTCAGTATTATCGAAATTAGTGTCATTACAGATCATGGTAGAATTAATAGCACAAAACAATGGCCAAAATGTTGATCGTGGCGTGTGGTGGTGGTGCGCGCGCATGCGCTGTGGGGTAAGAGGTGTTTGTGTAAAAGTGCACTGTCAGGGTGTAGTGAGAGTGAAGAGAGGAAAATAAAAGGAAAAGGAAAGGAGAAAGAGTAATAGAAAAACAAATAAAAAATACAAGACCATGATTGCCCGGTAACCAGCAGAAGGCATGCATATGAAGTTAACAAACCGCCAACCCACCCCCCCCCCACCCATCCATCTATCTAGTCATCGAGATATACGATTTAATTAATATAATACGCAAACAACTGTAATTAATATCACAACAGAATTATTCAAAGGTCATAATGACTGCAACAAAAATCAACTATAATCCGACCGATTTGATAACAATATATATTAAGTTATCCAGGCCAGGAATTTATTCAAAGACTAAATACAACACAATTTTTAAAGCGTATAATATATATATGCAGATATAGTACTTGTTATCCAATACGATCTGGAGTTGAAAATTCTTGCCCATAATTAAACGAAATTAAAATCAATATCACGTTAGAAGCACGACTTAAGAGAATTGTCATAATTGTAAATAAAAAAACATAATATATACACAAAACTGATTGATAAAGAATTTGTCTACCTATAGTTACAGTGTTGAGTCAAATACATTATTTGATTAATAGCCAAATTTGATTTGCATAATATGTAATGATTATATAAAGTATACTATAGCTTGATCGCAACAAGCATATTTCCAAGCTATCTCGAAAGACCGTATCGGGTGACAGTATTCCTTGGAGGCCAGGTCTTAAGTCGTGACCGTGTCATGAGTAACCCGCTAACTGCATTTGTGAGAAGTCACATAGGCACAGTCCCTAGAGATTCGTACAGTTTGCGTACATTATCAATACACTGAATAACAAGCATACCATTGACATGGCTTGACTGCTAAATTAACAATTTGTAGATTATGTATATAGAACAGGGTTGCAAATTGATAATAATTAGTGTAAGAGATACAACATTATCAGCATAAACTCGATTTCGTCACACCTGGCAAATAATATCAACATACTAGTAATGACCGCAGTGTTGCAAAAGATACATATCAAACACGCAATAGCTTGCAGCAGAATTGTATGTGCTGTGATGAATTAATAAACAATATAAGCCGTCCGCTGATATTACTAAAATGTGGAAGCAACTAATAGAGTCAATACGTGCGTTATAGGTATGCAGCTTGCAGAACAAAATTGTAAACCTCAGTAAGTAATTCACCAGCACCCGCTATAATCAGTCTGACCCACAACATTTATCAAATCTCATGACATGCTATAAAAAGAGTGGAGATCAGTGACCTGAACATTGAAATAAAGCTGTAAGTCTAGTCATATCAATCTGTAACTGACGCAAGAATCTGGGCCTACCTCTTATAAAGATCTTAAGGATACTGTATGGGCATCAAACCCACAAAGATTGTTGTCAGTAATTACTACATGTAGCATACGATAAATTTATGCGCAATCATGCAAACAGGCTGGTTTACCGGAATGAGCGGATAAATATCCCGTAAAAGAATTGAAGGTAGTCGTCACATGTTCAAATTGGAAAAGTGAACAGTGTTAGCAGCCAATAAGTTGGCAAATACATTGATATTTGAGCAGATGAAGTGAGTGAAACCAGTTTTCTATCTCAAATGGCCACTAGACGAGCAACGCATTTGAATTATACATAGGAATGTTTGAATACACAATTGAGATAAGTAAATAGATAAGACCGATTTGAAATTTTGAAGCCCCTAAAAAATGAAAAGTCGCCGGAGCTTCCGTATTAATTCAATTTCCCTCATAAGCAGGTCAATATAGTCATAACCGTTCACGAAAATGTTGAAGAGAACTGGTTGACTCACTTTCAATTTGATGAAATCCAAGCTGTACAATATCGAAAAATATACATACAAAATTATGTTCAATTCCTGGAAAAAAATAAAGTTGAAGGATTTGAGCAAAACGGCCATAATGTACCCGGGTATTTGAATGAGACATACCCCTTCTTAAGTAACATAGCAAACATCTTGCGGTAGCAACTAACAAGAGCACGAAGATAGTGGAGGAGAGTGACCGTGCCGAATGTAGCGAGTTTGTACCGAGCGAAATGGAAACGGCGATGATAGAAACTGGCAAGAAGCTGGTCAATAACTGACCGTGGATTGCTTAAATAATAATACACGAGAATAATGCAAAAATTATGCAACATGCAAAATAATGCGAACATTCACTAACTGGTAGAACAGGTAAAGCCTTTAGTATCAACAAAGAAAGAGCGGAGTGATCCAAGTCACTACAGTGTCATCTGCAATAAATGTCAAAAATAGTTGGGTCTTAAACAAAACAAGTACTTTCGCAAAGATGTGTTGGGTATTGTTGTATAATAGTCTTATCTCGTCCTCATTTGAATTAATTGATCATAGCATGTGGGCGTGACATGTATCAAAACCCTGTCAAGGTTATTACCATTTCAGAAAAGACAATAAGGATATTTCGCATTCCAGTATAAATGCACATTCGCACCCTTTGTTCATCACTTAAAATTCTCAATTACTTTTATGACTTATTTAAATTTTCAGTACTGTGATTATTACTTTGTTACCATCCATGGTTAGCCTAGTTCCTAACTCAGAATATTTTCGATTAAGATCGGAAAATCACAAATATCAAATGCGAAATTCTTCAAATTTTCATTTTCACGCTGATTAGAACAACTGTTCTTTCCTAATCTTATTTTCAAAGCCAATAATTTGAAGTTACACCTGATATCATCAAGCCGAGTCCTATCGTTTGAATTCATTTAAGCGGAGTTATAAACAACATTTTACTTGACTAACTAACGATTGCAATAATGCACATGGGTTGCTTGCGCAATAAGAATGTCATGTGTATATGCATGTTCGAAGGGTGGATGGGGTGGAAACGATTTTGTTGTCGTCATTGTGAGGTATACATGTGTTTTGCTTCTCTTTTCCTTTTTTGAGTTTATTGTCATAGAATATCAATGATTTTAAATAAGTTAAGGAACAGTCAATTTTTGTGTTAAAGCATTTCCTGGGTTCGTCTTTAAAAGTAAGCTACCCGCCTTTCTGGTTGTTCCCTTCAACATTTTATTATGTAAATACTGTAAATCGATATTTCCTTTGATATCTTTTCACTGCTTTATTTATCTTTTATGTGTGACATATCTCATTATTTTATTGTATTTTTTATGAATTGATAAATAAAATAAACTGAAACTTCGAATGTTGAGAGACAAGGGGTTTCAAAGGAGTTATTTGGTTTATTGTCTGTACAACTACATAACTTAAGCGATACAGAAATACATAGATTCAATGACGTACTTCATGTGTTATGCTTTTTAGCTTGTGATTTGTCGGAACCCATAACAAAACGAGGAACAAATTTCTGTCATTACATTTTAGCCTCTACATTTTTCATCCTGTGACATTTTTACTTGACATTTTACCTGGCTGACTATTGACTACACACTGACAGTAGTAGCTCGCGGACTTTTTTACCTCGACATAATTACCTCGCAATTTTTACCGTGACTTTTTTAACCTCTGATATTTACGTCCACATTATTACTCTGACACTTTTTCAACACACCGAGCCGGTTCTATTAGTCTGTTATCGAAAATGTAAAGTTTTTTGTTTAACTTGGCTCTCATTTCTTTATTCCATCACTTGGATCACACTTGCAAACAATGATCCTGTGGCGTAATTACACAATGTTTTGGATGAGGAGAACGTCAAAGGTCATAGTAGTGATCAAAAGGTCAAATATATGAAGTTACGAAAATGAAATATGATTAGAGATTATACATCATCTCAAAGAGCAGACTCGCTCTTTCAAGAAGAGGTATAACTCGGATCACATTAACCTTACTTATATCCCTGTTGGATCTATAATGCTAAAATTGGTCCAAAAATGTCGGGGTCCCGACATTATTCATAAATTCATATAAAAAAACTAAAGACATTCAGCATCTATTATGCAAGGGTTATGACTTTGGGGCATAAAGCTTCAACTAACAAAAAAAAAATCCAAAATCTAAACTTGGCTTAAATTTTTTGTTTAACTTTCTCCCTTCTATTAGTGCTATTTTACCATTTGCTAGCAAATGATCTGGTAATGACTACATTGTGTTGATGAGATCATGAATAAGTCAAGCATCTAAAAATGTCCAAACTTAGATATCTGAGCTACCGGGTAGTGGCAACAACTGACAAATACAACACCCTAGAATACAACAGTTTGGAACAGTTACACTGCCAATGCAAGTATGCATGAAAAAACTAATTAATACTCGGGTGAATAGAAAATAGCCTAAGTGTACACAACAGTAAGTTTTTATCACTTTTTTTCAAAGCATCTAAATATCAGTTGCAAATACAGTTTCCACAGCTTCATTATTAGACCTTATTCAAAGACACCTGGTAGATGAGAAATGAGTAGGCTTATGATTGTTTAACTTGGTCAAAGTTAGCGTTACTTTTAACGCAGACTCGTTCTAGAACGAAAGAATTTTAGGGGGGCTTGATGGAAACATGCGAGGGAGCGAAGCGACCGAGCGGGGGAGGGTGCGGCGAGGATACCCACGTGTAAAAACTTTTTGAAATAAGCCATCAGAAAAGATTGGACAGTGCCTCGGGATGGTAAAATAAGAGTATTAGGGATTAATTTTCAAAAGATTTACAGGAAATATATAAAATTGTAATTCGGCAGTGATAATTGCGAGCGGCCGAGAACCTACGACCGGGGGAGTAAAGGAGGTAGGAATATCCCCATCCACTGGTAGGAACTTGTCGAAAATAAGCAAAAAATGGTCTTTCTAGCATGGTAATACACATACTTTTGGCAATGGTATATTACACGATTAGGGTTGGGAAGATCATACTTGCAAGGGAGCGACGCGACCGAGAGGGGATGTGTGGGAGGGAGACGCCTTCCAACGTAGGGAACTTTTTGAAACGATGGGTTTTAGGCATGGTAAATTACTTTTCCTTGCAATCGTAACAATCTTATCAAGATTAGGGATGGAAGCATACTTGCGAGGAGGGTGTGAGAGTGAGCACCCCCCCCCCCCAGCGTAGTAACTTTTTGAAAATGCGCGAGAAAACATGGGTTTTCTAGCACCGTAAATACATATTTGGCAAATGGGTATAATTTATCAAGATTGGGGGAGGGGAAGGAGGGAGGACTCCCGCTCGACGGTATGGACCTTTGAAAATACGTAAGAAAGCTGACACATCTAGCATGGCTAAATAACCTAATTGTAAAGTATATTTCAATGCAAGATATTAGGATGTTGTTCAGTTTTCAAAAACATATTCACAGGAAGTATATAAGAAAACTGTAATTGGGTTATCAAATTGTAGGTGGACAAGCGACGCGAGTCGGGAGGTGTGAGGGCTACCCCTCCGACGAATAGAACTTTGAAATATCAAGTAGAAAAACGGGTTTAGCACAGTAGAATACATTATTTCAATGGTAATTTATTCAAGATATGAGGGGACGGTCATAGTCTGCTGCGAGTGTGAACAAGCGAAGCAACCGTGGGAGGTGTGATAACCCCCCTCTCCGACAAAAGCAAAAATTTTGACCCCTACCTAGAAAAGATACGTAATGCTAGCATGTATGAACTATATACTTCGAAAGGTTTTGTAAGAAGTTATCTACAGAATTCAGTCGATTTAAAAAACATTAATGCCCTAACAGGAAAGTAATGTGGCAAACATTATGTATAGTCAACTTGCAACGAACGCGTAAGCGAAGCGTCTCGTGAGAGCAGTTCCCCGCTACTTAGATTATTTTCAAATTAACGACAACAGAAAAGACGGTTTCTAGGCATGGTAAATTGATATTTAAAGGTATATTTGATGAAGATCAGGATTTCAAAAAGATTCAGTATGTAAAAAAACGCAATTGGTATCATATTTGCAAGGAGGGAGACGAGCATACAGTAGCCAAGACATTTCAAGACAGTAAATACATATTTTAAAGATATATTTTTAAAAAATATATCCTGGATTGAGTCAGCTATTCAATGAAGATGAACATAAGTAACCTATTGTGAAAAATGTAAAATGGGTAGTAGCGAGGGAGCAGCGACCGTAGCAAACGCTAGAACTTTTGAAAATATGTAAAAAAGACAATTTCGGCATGTAAATCACACATTTATTTATAGTATAAACTCTTTCTATCAATATTAGTCTTTGGGCTAGATCGCTAAGTTTATTTTTAATATTCATGAAACTATTTTGGGTCGCGATTTTGTTTTGAGGGGGGGGGTGTCTCAAGCCCGCCGAAAGCCCCGCCCCCCGAACTGCACCTGCTTTTAACGAAGCTCTAGTCCCTATTTTTCATTGTTTATACAGCTCACTATGAAGTTCCCAGATGTACACCATTTACGTTCAAATCATCCATCCTGATTAAAATTATGTGTACACTATCGTTGTGCATGTGTTAGATGTCAACAAAGGCCACCCGTGACAAATTGATTAATATCAAATATTGTAACTTTCGAACCTGACGACAATATCAACCTTCTTTCGCTCTAGAAATTGTATTTTATACCAACACCGTGCACCATTCATCCATAGCGGTCACGCTGACAAAGTTACAGTTAATGCTTTTTTCCTATAAGCATGTAGTCTCATTACCGTAAATGGTGTCTCGTGTGTTTTTTTCATGTCTACGCATATCGTCACATGCTAGGCACTCGCCCTACCAGCGTGTATGAAAACCTGAATTTTTGTGTTAATGACTCACGATATATGTAATTTTTACTAGATGGAGGAAATGTCTCCGTATTTACTCCTCAACTAATAGAGCAAACAAAGTTGGCCCTTACATTCCATTCGTTTCTGAACAGACGTGCATATAAACACGTCTGATCCTGCTGACGAATCTCTGCAATAACATAGTGAATCAAAATTGAATCTCGCGTATGACATGGTTCAGATCTTGCAACGTTTACCTGGACCAAAGTGGAAATAAAAAAATCACAGTAAAAATACGCAATGTAAATTTAAGCATTCATATTCTAGGCAATAATTATCTTGTCAATTATGATTTTACGAAACACCTATAACACACCCATTTGGCTCACAAAATATGATTTGCGGTCTCGATTTGCCTGAAAATCCACCTTTGGCAGAGGTCTACAATCCACATAGATGTGGCCCTTTATACTGATAATATATAGTTAAAGGTACTATTCATGGATCAGTATTGTTTTAAATTTATTTCATAATTGCGCACCAAATTATTCAAAATTTCAGCAGTCCCTGACAAACGACATTCAAAATTTAGCATAGGATTAGGGGATTAGGGTTAGGGTACGTTCTGGATACAAGGGTACATCAACCCTATAATAAAACCCTAACCTAAACCGCTAACCCAGAAAATTTCTTGGGTCTGATACCTTAAAAGAGTGCCCATTTGAAGCAAATTGCAAACGTTAGTACCCTTACTATTGCGCAGGTCATGTAACATGCACTACTGTATACTAACAATCAAATGCCAGATTTGCAAGAGAACAATCATAATGTAGCTTCGAGACCCTGAAAGTGGTACCAAGACGTTCAAGTTGACCTCTCAAACTAACCTCATACAGATACATGCAAGTCCTAAATTTTTGATACTGACATGTATTGCTGCAAAATTAATCAGTCTGGAAAATATATGTAATATCATATTAGGCAACTTTATTTTTTATCTTTTGCAGAAAACCTATGTCAAAGCGAAACCATTTCGTATATACAACAGAAAAACGCGCGACTATCACATAGTTAATGTGCGCACTTCTAGCATGCGCCGTCAAAATCAGAGTAATGGTGTCACGCAGCTTGCCCACGTACCTCATCTTTTAGCACCATAATAAAGATGATTTGCCTCTCACTTACACAGGCGGCTCTCTCTACTCTCCGCTACTTTCTCCGACTGAAGCCAAAGCTACTTTTAGGACCTAGCAATCATCCTGAGCATGCTCTACATTCCAACCTGCCACGGCAATGACTTCTGTCTCCACATCGCCTCTCTCACATTCCAGCCGGAGACTTCATACTTTCTAGTTTCCGCTCGTGCTTTCTGTAGCATCCTCCTTCATCGGAAAAAACAAAAAAAAAAAAACAATAACAACAAGAATGCTGCCTTGCTCGCCGCCGACCACACCAACATATCAGGTGCATTGTGGTGACTTGTTATCTACCGAAAAAAAACATCAGCTTCTCTCCAGATCTGGCCATCTATCTTCCAGTCAGCTGCTCCCTAAAGACGAGAATACTCTTGAACCGTGAGAAAAACGACGAGTTGATCGGCCCCTCTCGTACAAATCTATTAGAGGATTCTGTTCAGCGTGATTCTGACGTTACATCTCGTTCCACTGCCTTGTGGCAATGATTCGCAGGACCCGTTGTGACGCCTGTATAGCGACCTGTTCAGTAACGTACTGTGCAACCGGCTAAAATGTAGTAGTAGTCGCCCTTCGTTTATACTGAACACCGTCCATCCTCACGTTAAACCCCATCTTTGGAATTGACAGGAGAAATTCACGGGTCATGACTGGTTCCAATCACAAAGACTGGCAGAAATTTGGGGCTTGTATTCAGAAGCGTCCTCCAAGAGAGATTCCTTTTTACACCTCCCAGCCAGTCCAAAACTCCTGGGGTCCATTGCACCGCTCTGACATATACCCCTCATCATGCTCGTTCACGACTAACTCGCCTATCTCCCTCCTTTTTAATCTCTTTCGAGTTCTTGCCGTACTCACCGATTAAGGCCACTTCCAAACCGAGTCTCCCAACTTGCCCACAGAAAAGACATGCCCTGCATCTGTATCTGGCGCACTGCTTTTGTTTACCGCTCCTCCACCTTCCATATACGTCGCACAGAAGTCTTGGCGGACTGTCACCACGCAGCCGGCTCTCAGCCGAAGCTGTAGTTACGCATCGTGTGTTATTCTTCAGTCACAGAACTAGCCCTTTAGTGGCAATCGCAGCTTCGTTTGATGGCGAGAATTAGGGCGATCTGTGAGATTAAGTACTTACCCATCCATTTCGAAGCACCTTCTTTGCAACCTTTGTCTCCAACTTCACTAGTCGGAAATGGGTATTCATAATCAAAGTGTCATTGCAACTTTGAAGCGATGATATCTTGTATATATATAATATAATAGTATATATATATATATAATATATATAATATAATATGATACGCAATATTAACTCAAAATAAACACTTGACAAAGCCTATGGGCGAAAATTGAAAATTACACTCGTTTACTGGGGATTTCATTTAATTTTGTTGTAGATCTCTACCATAATCTCCGAGGCAGAACTTATTAACTTGTTATATATATATAGTATATATATAATATAATATATATATACAAGTTGGGTGTAAATGCTGTATGATGCGCAACTCCAACCTCACTGTGTAGTAACAGATGGCAATTTTATGTTAGCCCGAGCTGAACTAATCACCTATCTATACATAACCCCCCCACGTCCTGAAGGCTAGATGGATGAGATAGAACCCACCGCGTGCCACCTGGATAGGTCAGACTATCCAGGTGGCACGCGGCTGAGGTGTACTACTCCTGCACTACATCTAAGCCTTCAAGGACGTGGGGATGGGTACTGTAAGATAGGCGATTAGGGACAGCTGGGCTTACATAAATTGCCATCTGTACCTACAACCAGGAGGTTGGAGTTGCGCATCATTACAGCAATTTACCACCCAAGATAGATCTAATGCCAATTATGAACATCCAAATGTGTAAAATAACATTTAACATTAGAGCTAATATAAATCCAATTAGATCTGACTATTTAGTACTTGGTACGGAGCTTGATAGGAATCCTCCAAAGACGACATAAAGGAGTTTAAACTGGAGGTGTGTCATCATGTGCTGCCACCAATCTAAGGTACTGATTTTGAATTGTTTTAAATGCAGATCTATTTAGATGCA